>QOCX01000029.1:90008-108261 GCA_005959815.1 Sarcophaga bullata | reverse complement strand
ACTGAAACCGACAATAGCAATAAGCTGCCGCTTAATGTTGCTGTTACTGTTGTTACAGTGCAGCGGCTGCTGTTGCGGTTGTGGCAGCTTCTAGCCGAGAAGAAAACAAGAAAACATCGAGCCTATATAACACATAATAAATTTTCCTTATGCACCATTATGCCTTTTTGGCCCGTTTGGTCTCTGTATGTCTGTCCTTGCGTCCTTCTTTTGGCTTGTCTATCCATCTATCTGTGTCTGTCCGAGTAGTTAGTTGCTTGGTAATGGTTTTAATATTATTTTGTTTCTTTCTGTTTTTTCTTCGTTTTCATTTTAAATTTTTCTTTTTGGCATGATTTGTAGTACTTTTTTAGAATGCCGCCTTTTATTATTATTTTTGATTGTAGTATTGTGTGCTTCCCTAAGTGTGCACAATGGCTTGACTTTCAACTACAAATATTCATGCATACATAAGTATGCATTTAAATGAAGTTTAAGCTGTGACCAATAGAGGCATTTAATATCTAATATTTGTTAAGCCCATACCCTACGTTTCCATTCGAAGTAATTTGCCCTTCAGTCAGGATTACGATCTAGCTTTTCACACCACTTATGTTGTGTATTTTAATTTTATACGAGAGTGGCGGGACCTACACTTTAAAAGTCGATTCCGAACTCCAACACCAGATTTTTTAAGAAAATCTCAGAGTTTTTGCCAGAAATGAGCTTAGAGGAAGTTACTGAAGAACTAAGGTTTGGACCGTGGCATTGCGTCTAATAAGCCAATACACTACCTACTAAACTACGGCGGCTACAATAAATATCTGACAATACATCTGACAATACATTTGACACTACAACTTCGAAATAGACGATAGTACATCAATCGGACTGCACAAGACGCTAAAACATGGGTATTGGCGTAAGCTGATATAAATGTTTTTCGTGTTTCCGCGAGGGACATAATCGGTAGAGTTATACGAATATCTACATTAAATATTTAATAATGATTCATGGATTGTCCTACTTACTTACCTAATTAGTTAATAACAAGCCGTTTATCGGATTTCCAACTGCTTTAACAAAACCTTCCAGGCGCCTTTGTCCTTTTGCTAGCCTTCGCCGATTGGTCACACGATTTCTTTTCATCGCCTTCCACTAATCGCCGCACCACTTCAGAACACTTTCTTCGGCAGAACACTCTCTTCGGTCCTAAAAACATGGCCGAGAAAGCGCAACCGCTGTATGTTAATGCACTGCTCAATGTGTATGTCATTAAGTAGCTCATACAGCTTAATATCACCATTACTTTAGTTCAACGTATTAGTTGCATTAATAAGGTAGAATAGCTACGTCATGATCTAACAAAATGAGCTTTTGGTGTATTGCCTTACTAGAAAAAATGTGCAGGGTTCAAATCTCAGCTCCGACATCTGAAAAATAAAAAGAAATACGAAAATAATAACTCTTTTGACAACAAGATCTCTAAGAGTAAACGAATTGCCATGGAAAAGCTTTACAAATCTATTGTTTGCATTCAATGTTAAACAGTAAGTTCTGTTACTCGCTGGGAAAACAAATGCTTAAGATAAGATGTCAAGACGTTAATGTCAAAACTAAAATTGTTTGTAATCTAATGAAAATTGGCGAAGAGGAAAGCCTAAAGCCGAAGGAATAAAAAAAACATGATTTTTCTTATCTTGATGCGAGAAACTGCAGAAGAAATGCGTACGATTGAAGCGATTGGATTGTGATTATATTTCGGGTAACAGAAAAGAAGCCATTTAATTAAGTAAATTGGTACAAAACAGATTATATGATGTTCACCTTTACTAAGCAGTGTTTACTTTACTAACCTGTGTTAAATGTTCCCATGAAATTCTGTCTTACGAATCTGGAATACGTAAATCATTCGATTCTATCATAAAATTCTGAATATTAACTCCACTAAACGTAATGAATCGATTTACGCTTGAGCAATGTTGGAATTTATTGCAAATTTTTGCCAACGAGAAACTATACGATTGTGTTGATTTTGTCAAGAAATCTTATTTTTTCGAATGAAGCTCAGTTTCATACTGATAGGTACGATAATAAGCAAAATTGCCGTATTTGTGATTCAGAAAGCTCAAAAGTGGTCTTACAGAAGCCAATGCTCCCACTACGAGTGACTAACCATAATCCTTTGAAGATGAGGACGGCGCAACCTTTACGGTTAATGGATACATTTATCGCACCTTGATAATCGATTTTTTGTATCCGCTCTTCTTGGTATTGATCTGAACGATATTTGGTTTCAACAGAAATAATTGAGCATTTGAAGGCCAACCTTTGCGATGCCACTGCCGGCATACGACCCCATACACTCGAAAATGTGCACGAGAATTGGTACTGTGAGGAACCGGAACAACTAAAATACAACACAACACATGAACAACAAAAAAATAAATTTTTGCAAAATTTCAAACCGTTTTTGTTTTATTGGGTTTTTAAATTTAAACTTTTAAATGACCCACCCTATATAATTGATGAATATTCCCTTTGATTACATTATTTTTCAATTACAATGATTTTGTTAAATAAAAATATTAAAAATTTTATTAACGTTAGGTTTAGAAATACATGCTAAGGCAGTTCATATATCTTCGAACAAGATTATGAGGCCATAGTGCACTTACACAGAGGTTTGGTAAGTTTGCAAAACAAAAACAAAAAAAAAATGTTTTTTTTTTTTCTTTTGATTATTTTTTCGTGTATATAATTGGCAAGAAAACAGTACGTGTTGTTGCAACATAATCTGTATTTGTTTTCTTCCATTTTTTTTTTTTTTGTTTGTCGTTGTATTTTTGGCAAAATTTTTATTGCCATAATAGTGGCAACAACTTGGTTTTTTCTTTTTTTTTCTAGTTAATGTTGTCCCTCTGCATTTCTTTACTGTACAATGATGTTTTTGCATAAATTACAGTTTTACCAGTCATCTTGCCTGTCAACACTGACATAAACTAAGCCGGTTTTCCATTGCCGCACACACACACACACACACACACACCACCACCACCACCACGAAATAAAAGTGAAAAGCAATAACAACAACAATAACAAAAACGTAAATATTGATATAAAAAAAAAACGAAAAGGAAAGAAAAAAGAAATTTTGCAAAAGGAAAATCAACGAAAAGGAAACGTAATTGTCCGTCTGTCAGTCTACAAAGTGGAGAAAGTAAACAAATTTATTTTGATTTCTTGTTTTTTGGGTTTTTTTTTCTCTGGCGAAATTTTGTGAAAAGTGAAAATGATTTCTTTTGTTGTTGTTGTTATTGTTGTTGTAACTGTAGTTGTTAATGATGATGATGGTTGGTTGGTGGTTGTGGGATATTGTTAAATCGAGTTTGCATCTTAAGTCTTTTGTATTGTTTGCGTTTGTCTATGATTTTACAGACATTTTCAATGTTTTTTTTTTCTTTTTTTGTTGTCAATTTTAAAAATTAAATTTATTTTCCTTATTGCCAGTATGAAAGCAAAAAGAAAAAAAAAACGTTGTGGCCTGTGTCATCATCATCTTCACCGTCATCGTCACCATCACCACTATTTGATAAGATGTAAACAGCAGTCAAAGTAAATTGTGTTTATGTGCTCAGTCAGGGATGGTTACCAACTGACAGTGATAAAAACAGAAAAAAAACAAAATAAAAATAAACAAAATAAATGAAAATTATTATTATTGTCATTATTATTGATGCCATGATAGTTGTTTCATTTTTTTTTTAACGAACTTCGTTAAAATTTTTTTATTATCTTGATTGTTGTTGTAGTTGGCGGTATAAGCACCTCTATCATCGTTTCTTTTTTTTTTTGTTTTTCTTTACTTAATTGCTTCTTTTTCAACTGCATTATTCTGTTAAGAGCTGCACGTTTAAATTCATTATAATAAATCATAGATATGTTGCGCAAAAGAAATCTTCATTCGTTGTATTTGTTTTTCAATTAAATAATGTCTGTTCAACTTGTCATTTTATTATCAGAACAACTAATGATATTAAGCAGTAAACTTGACTTGTCTCAAAAAATTTTTTTTTAAAAATATTATGAATTCCGAAGGTTAAAGAATATTGAAAAAATTAATCATAAAAATGAGAGGAATATTAAGGCTTCAAATCAAACCCTAAAAGGTGCAACTGTTTGGGTACATAAATCATAAAAAAAATAGGTTGAATTGCTTACAGACTGAACTGTTGAAGGTTGAAACCTGAATTAAATTCATTACTTTGTTAGGTTAGGTTTGTCATACTTTTAGCTAAAACTTGTTGTCTTTTATGACAAAAAATAAAAAATTCAACTTCTTTCAAAGTGTTAAGTGTTACTGAGACTTTTTATTGTTTGTCTTGATGTGAAATTACTCAAGAACAGATTGTTTGTTGGTCACATGTAAAGAGTTATTGATGTTTCTTCCATGTGTACGGATAGCAACGAAGGAAGTGATTAAGTGTCTTAAGTATCAGCAGAAATACAAGAAATCTGTTTTCATTTGTTCATCATGTCTGCAACTAACTAAACCCTGGTACTATATTAATAACTCTTGTTGAAACTTTTCAGCAAATTAAAGGCATATTTAGGTTATTTCATTCTGATCTCTCTTCTATTAATATATTTAAACACTCTCGGAACACAGATTTAATTTAAAGCTCTTCATTTCATTTCCAAAAATAATTTTAAAAATTTTAAATTCGTTTCAAAAATATTTAAGGAATCAATAAATTTGTATGTAATGTTCAAGAAAAGAAAAGAAATGAAAATATCTTCTTAATAAATTGAGTTTGGAGAGTTCAAAAATAAAGTAAGAGTTTTCAATTCCATTCAATTAAATTTGCAACTTAAATTATATCTATTTTCGGATGTAATAACTTGGACGTAATTTGTTCTAAAAGAGTTCAGATAAAGGAATTTAGTGAGCATAACTGACAATTACTTACATGTGATATGAACAATCTTTTTTGAATACCGACAACAACTGCAGTAAATGTCAAGTCTTGTAGAAACTTAAACTGTCTCCGGTACAACATTTTATCAGTGAATACATACATAATTGGTCATTACAACCATTCAGTTAAGCTTACGACCAAGCATCTCACATCACTTATGTTGTGTGTGTGAATTTTATACATTGGTGGACTCCAAACGACAGATTTTTGAGAGACATTTCATGGCAATTTTATTTCCTCACAGAATTTTTGCTAGAAATCTGCTGAGAAGTCGCCCAAGAAATATTTTTTCATATTTTCGTTTTGTTCGAGATGTCTGACCTAGGGTTTGAACCGTGATTTCACAAGAGAGTACATGACAGTACCTACAAGACTATGGCGATCACTTCAGTGAATATGCTGTTTAAATAAGTGTGGTAATATTGAAATGATATGCGTATAAGCCCAAGAGAAACTCTTAAACTATTTCTTCTGATACTAACCTGATACTGGTCGTAGCATGTACATATATAGTTCTTATACAAAATTTTAAATTGATAATTGAAAAATAATATCTTTACTTACAGACGATTTGGTCCGGATTACAACCTAGCTTTATACACCATTCATATGGGTACGTTAATTTGTATCTATAAGTGGTGGAACCTACAATTGATATCGATTGTGAAAGATAATTTTGTTTACACTGAGAGATTATGCAAGAAAACTGCTAATAGATAGTCGTCGAAACACTACGTTTTGTTTGAGATGTTCGAGCTGGGATTTGAGCCTTAGATTCTCGTCTAATAACTCAACATATATTATTTACAATATTTTAAGAATTTAGTCTACCTATACATACATGTTGTTGTCATCTCTATGCTTATCCTTAATGCTTATTCGTTAACGATTTGAATGTTTACTTTACCATTGGCTTCGATGCCCGTTTCGGCAGGCGTTTTGAATCCAAACATATTTTGAAGCTTTCAAGCGAGTGCAGAGTATGCATATGTAACATAAAAGTTCATTGGTTAATAATTATTTGCATTGGCACAATAATATTCACAAGCATAATAAAGATAAAACTATTTTACTACAGAACCTCAATAATTTAATTTTACTTCCTAAGGGTTGTATTGGCCTACAGATTCACATTAGGGTTTTATGCCTGGTATTCAATTATATCAAGGTTATACATATCTTTTAGTCGCCGTAGTCTAGTAGGTAGTATGTTGGCTTATTAGACGAAAGGAAAGGTTTCGCATCAACGGTCAGACATCAAAAGTGGTGGGAGAAGCTAGGCCGTAATCCTGACAGAAGGGTTGTAATGGCCAATTATGTATGTATATATATATATGTATGTATGCATATCTTCATTGCGGATGACCAAAATTTGAAGTATTAGTAAGGTTAACTGTCATTAATTTAGTTTTCTAATGTTTACCTTAGAGTCCAATTTGACCACCGAGTCGTTTTGCAAATCATGTTTTAGATTTTGCTGTATAAGCAGCTACAGCTTCTGCTTAAGCAAGTTCATTCATTCGAAAGAACTGCTTGCCACTGTTGCAGAGGAAATTGTTTTTAAAAACATGACCTTTTGACCTTCATAAAGTACTCCTCTGAAGTCGCCGTAGTCTAATAGATAGTGTGTTGGTTTATTGGATGTGAGGACGCGGTTCAAACCTCCTGAAATCAGGCATCTATAGCAAAACGAAATATGACAAATACTTTTTGACGATTGCCTCCCAAAAAATTTTTGGCAAAAACTGAGAGAGTAAATAAAAATTGCCAAGTAAGCTGTAGATACCGCCACTCATGTAAAATTAACACCTCCCAACACAAGAGCTGTGAGAAACTAGATTGTAATCCTGACTGATGGTTTTGTTGTGACCAATTGTGTATGTATGTATGTATGTATGTATGTATTGATACAAAAATATTTAAAAAAAAATCCAGAAGATTTGAGCATTTTTATGCAAACTACTGTGTTTGGAACTTTATTTAATTGATTTAAAATAAGAGAGCATTTCAATTTCGAATAACAAAAGCATTTCCTTTTAACAAATTCCTCTTAAATACACATGTTAACGCTGATTGCTTACTGATATTCCCAAGCGTTTCCTTAAAAAACAAAATCCAAAGAAATGTGAAACAACTTGGATATTTTCATTTCATTAAAATTATTTATTTACTTGCCACAGTGAGAAACATGCTGCATGTAGATCAATTTCTGTTTTTGGTTTTTTTTTTGTTTTCGGAAACATTTCTTAATTGCTTTTAATGTCAAATGATAAATCTCGATTTGACTTTATATGTCTTCGGTGCAAGTGTAAAATTGTATTCAAATGCTGGAATAGTTTAGCATGTAGCATGTGTATGTGTGTGTATGTGAAATAGTAAAATTGTTGCAGTTCTATGTATATTGTCATGTCATTGTAGATTCCGCTATCATGATAATTCATACATATTTTAAAAGCAAACAAACAAACAAACAAAGCCAGTAAAGGAGAATAAAAGGAAGAGAGAAAAAAAACTTTGTTTGCCTCACCAATCAAAAATACTGCAACCCAACCATCAGTTGCAACATTTTTTGCATACAACATGTTGGTATATATGTACATAAGCAAAGTTTAATTCTACAATTTAATTTGAAAACTTGTATTACTGTTGTCGATCAATGTTGCTGTTGCCAATGTGAAGACAAGTTTTTGTTCTAATACCAGTATAAACATCTTGAATGTGATGGAAATAGCAAAACGACAATATTTTTTTTTTTTTGTTTTCTTGTGGCATCTTCATTAAAAACTATGTTTAATAGCAGTAAGACAGTCAACAACTACTATAAGGGTTTATTTGGATTTGTATTTAAATATCAATAAACTATTGCCAGTAATATGGCATTATTTATGAGTTAAGATGTTGCAATGTAATGTCATGTAACCATAATTTAACATATTTTAACATTATCGCTAATGGTACGTACTTGTTGCAAATAATTAGCATCACTCGTGCATTAGTGGCTAACAAATTTCTTTAAACGTTTTTAACGTTTAAAAATAAATAAATTTCTAACGGTACTGTAAAACGGAAGAGCCATTATAATATTGGAGTAGTTGACAAAGTACTCTGAGTAATAATAAAAAAAAAAATCAGAAAAAAATTTTAATGAAAAATAAAATAAAAATAAATAAAAATAGTAACGAGTTTATTGCTATTTTTAGTTGATTAACGGTATTGCATTATAAAAGAATATTAAAAAACGAAATAAAAGCCTTCACTGGCATAATTTTATGAATAATTATTCCATCCGTAAGGAAATGATGCCCGACACTAGCCAGAACAGCACTACTCAGTCAACCATAGCAGCTTTAGTACCACATGTAATCAATTCGAGCTTGGTATTCACCAGTTTGGGTGGTTCTATTGCAATGCCAAGATAGACAAGCAATACTAATTTAAGTGCTGAATACTTTGGATATGATCCAAAGATGATTTTGCCTGTGGATTCGTGTATTTTGTAAAATTATTTGATGATGAATACAAAAAAAATTACTGTACGTGGTACTTTACATATGAATTTGTATAGCCTCACTGTGAGGAAAAGCAACGAACATAATTGGTCATTACAACCCTTTAGTCAGTATTACACCATAGGATCTAATACCACTTACGTCGTGTGTGTTAATTTTTTTCATAAGTGACGAAACCTAAAGTTTAAAGTCAACTACGAACGATACATTTTTTTGGAAAACTTTTCACGGCAACTTTTTATTTACTCTCATAGTTTTTGACAGAAATCTGATGGGAGCAAGTCTCCTTAGAAATATTTTTCATATTTCGTTCTGTTGGAAATGTAGCCTCAAGTCTAATAAGCCAACACACTTGCTACTAGACTATCTATCCTCTAGACTATCTACTGGACTACGGCTACAAAACAAAACTCTGGCCACCTTGTCTATAAAATACATGATTTTTTTTTTCAGTACCTCTCTTGGGAGCATATGGCTTCCACAAAGCAGTTCTGGCTTATTTCCGTTTCGTTAATCTTTTTGCTGTTCCAGATAAACAGGCAATTGGTCTACTGTCGCATGTCCTAGGATAATGCGGCTATTATCTATCGTTGCCTAGAAACAACACTCCCCTCCCCCCAAGTATTTAGTGTAATGATGGGGATTCCTACCTCTTTTTCCACTAGATGGCAGCACTGCATGACCTTCCTGTGATGTTATCTTTTTTGCAATTTCCAGTTGGTAAGGAGGCTTTATAGATGAATCGTACTGAAAGGAAAGAATTTTAAAATTGTCAACTCAACTGATTTATAATTTAATATAATTATATGATCACAAATGCTATAATTACTGATCAATATACACGGATTTCATGGTTAACAGATAACTAGTCTTACGTTGTCTTTCCAAAACAAAACAATTTCAAATAAATTGAAATTTTATACAAAAAAAAAAGGCCAATTAAAATAACTGAACCGATTTTGATTGTAAAATTCATAAATTTATACTTAAGAATAATTAATGCAAACATTAATTAATAATTCTTATATTAATTATACAAACAATTGATTGACGTTATTGAGTAACATTTTAAAAAATCACAAAACACACGTAAATGGTCAAAACAAGTAACGATAAACTGCAGAAATTTATTATTATTTATCGATGAATTATAATTGCTCATAAATAGCTCGTTAAAGAGTGGCTAAATAGAGGAAAGAGAAACATCAACGCCAACGTTAATACGAGCATTGTTAGGGAGCAATAATTGCTGGTGTGGTTGTGGTGCAACTCATCTGACAGCTCTTATAACGCCTAGTTGTGTGTAATTACGTTTCCCACCACATGCGACAAATTAATTACGATAGAAAATTAAAAATTCTTCTTTGCCATTTTGTTTTTCTCTTTTTTTCTTTCTGTTCGATTGAATTTTTATATAAACTGACAAATAATAACTGTAAATATGGAATAAAAATTAAAGATGATTAAATATGCGTGCGTGTGTGTGTGTATGTATGCATGCATTTTTAATAGAAATTGTGTTAAACGGTGTTGAAAGACTTAAGCCACGTACACAGTTTATAATATGATGCCATCTAATGACAAGAGGAAAAAGGAAGTACTAGTAAAGGAATTTATTGGCACATAAAAAATGTTTTATAAAGCACTAATGGTATCAAATGATTGATTCATAATTCATAATTATATTTTATTTGTGTAATTGTATTCTTCCTTCATATCTTCCGTCTGCACATGTGAATTTTTAGAATTAATTCATGCTCAATGATCAATCAGTTTAAAATCTTTTAAAATTGTTTGTTCTGTTATAAACATTCTCTTATTTATTTGTGATTATATGCTATATGTAGTTTAATTTTTTTATTTTTAATTTATATCATTATTTTATTCTCTTTTTAATTTTATTATGGTTTATGAGGGTTTGAGGGTTAAGCGGCGAGAGCGGTTGTGATGTGTCGAAGGAGGGAGAAGGGGAGGGTCTGGGTGGGCTGTTGTGTGCGTGTGCAGAGATTACATGAGCATGAATTGGACCATTAAAGCCCTTTCAGTCAAGATTACCAGCCTGAGCTTCTCATCACCCACTTATGTTGTGTGTGTAATTTGTATTACAGTGTGTGCAGGACTTTACAGTTATTAAAGAGGTCGACTCCAACGACGATTTATTTCGATCGAAACTTGTTCATGGCGAAAATTTTATTTTATCTCAGAGTTTTTTGCCATAATCTCTGAGAGAGGAGCGCCAAGAACTATTTTGTTCATATTTCGTTTCTTGCATGTCCTGACCGGGGGTTTGCACCCCTGCGGCCCTTTCGTTAATAAAGCCAACACACATCTACTAACTACGGGAACTTCTACATAAAAAGGGACTGGCATAAAAGAACAAAAAAAAAAGAAGAAAAACAAAACTTGCTTGTTTAAATTAGTCTTTAGAGTTGCTACCACGTATCGTAGATATGAAATCACGAAGTTTACTTTTCACTCCTTAAGACTTATCACCCAAGTCACGTTGCAACTGAATGGCTGTCAGTCATTCAAATGTGAGGAAAGCAAAATTTATTTAGTCATGTAGGGATCGAATCAAACTTGGACAAACGATATGTATATTGACCGATCTTTAATAAAATCCACTGTTTAGTACAAAGTGGATTTAGCTAAGAAATCTATCATTACCATACCAAATGCAAATATGATTTGACTTTTGCAATGCCGCTAAGGTATTATGTTTTATGCCATTGTTCGTCTTACAACAACAGGAGGTAAATGAAATTCACTTATTTGTTATGAAAATGATTTGTTTTGTTGGTACTGAGGCTGCTGTTCAAACATTAGCAATTTTTGGAAATGACGAAGTTAATTCTAAAAAAACTGAAATTATTGAAACGCATTTGTCAAGTTAAGCTAATAAATTTTGAAATATTCGTCAAGTTCATTAGTTAACCTTAAAGAAAATCTATGTTTTTTTTAGTCCCAAAATAATGTTAATGAAACTTTGAAATTATGTTATAAATATTGAAAGAAGTTTATGATTTCAATGATTTTTTTGAACACAATGAACAACCAAGTTCTTCCTGATACCAGTGGAGATAACACCGATAAAAAGAGTACAGCGAAGTAACATAGGACAATAAAATTGAATTCCATTTTTCCAAAAAAAAACCATTTTTCGATCGTGTACGAAAGAAGATAGCGATATGAAATATATTCCATTTACAGATGCTGATACAAGAAACAGAAAAACTAATTTGACCTTAAAAAATAAGAAAATCAATATAAAAAGACCAGAATCTTCCAATAAGACGATAATGATGATATTGAGGTGAGTGTAGATTCTATAATCAAAGATATAAAAACCGAAAAACGACTTCAAAAGTACTGTAAAAAAGTAAAATAGACGATAAGGCGCTTCAATTGCACAGAAGAAAAAAAAGATAAATTAAATCATCTAAAGCGTAGAAAAGGGTGTTCTTTATTAGAATTAAGCAATAATCTAATGAAAAAGCATATTGAAATGATTTGTTTTTTATTTGTGATCGTATTGTGAATATAAAATTTGAGTAGACAATGATATGAGAAAAATTATTGTGCTTAGGTAATTGAACATTAGTATTTAAACGAATATCTTTACGGCATATATCTTGGCAATTGAAACCAATTTTATTATTCACATCAGCCTTTGGTAAAAGTTTTGAGAATAGTAGAATGATGTTTTACTTTTTCCAATTTCTGGTATTACCTTGATGCTCTTGCAGTTATCTGTGCATATCAAAATGTATCGTTAAATACAATTAAACACTTGTTGATTGCTTTTGATGCGTTTCAATGTCTTTTGTGGAAATTAATTTTTTCTATTATCCCTCCTGAAATCTCATGCCGTCTTTTTTCGTGCATATTGTTCTACTATTACATTGTCCTTGTTCTGAAAATATCGAGCGTATCTCCTTGCTCTTTAGTCGACTTGGTTTCTTCAGCCATGAGTATTGCACTCAAGAGTAGCTCTTCTTATATCAACGAAACTACTTCTGATGTAAAGTCCGAATCTGAGGGATTTGTTGATAAATGTCTGTAGTTCTGGTGTTATTCCTGTACAACATAGTAGAATTCACATATTTGTTGTATATTCTAAGCTTACATACAAAATTGGTCTTTACAAATCTACAATCAGGTTTACGAACTTATGTTGTGTGCTTTAATTTTATACATCAGATTCGGGACTTACAGTTTAAAGTCGACTCCGAACGACAGAGTTTTAGAGAAATTTTTCATGGCAATTTTATTTAGTCACTGAAGAAATATTTTTTTAATATTTCTTTTTGTTTGAGGTGTCCGACCTAACCCTTGAACCATAGCTTCACGTCTAATAAGCCAACACACTACCTACTAGACTTCGGCGACATTGTGTCATATTCAGATTCTAAACTTGTTTCTTCTAATCGTTTTAATACTCCTCTCGTTTTTTTTTTTTGTGTCTGCACTTTGCATTTAATTCTCTCAATTTCTTCTGCCTTACCCTGCCTTACCTGGAGTTACGGTTTAGTGTTGTATGGACAGGTTCATAGCAGATTGGCATAAAAGTACACAAAAGTTTTTTTACCATGAATTAAAAATACGAAAATAATAACAGTTTGTTTCTAAGTAAAAAGTTTAAAAACTTAATAAATTTTTAAGGCAAGTTTAACCAAACGCCTGTGAACATATCAAGTATGCAAGTGAATGGATATTTTTGCAGTCTTTGAACAGAAATTGTGTTGCAGCAACATCAAAAACATAAAAAAAAATAAAAAAAATTTAAAACAGAAGTTCAATGCGATTAAATAAAACCCTACACTTATTTAAAGCGTTAATGGAGAATTTTCAATTTTTTTATTTTCTAATTACACTATGCGACAAAAATACAAAAAATTACAATCACCCGAGTAACTACTTAGCCTAAGTTGTTCAGTTAGTTAAGTAGAATTCAAAAATATTTTTTTTTTATATTTCTTGAACCTTCCAAACTTGTTTTATTTGACAAAAACTGTTTTTTGGACTTTCACAAACATTTCTGAACCACTGTTCAAAATTTAAACCTTATTGGAAAGGAGAGGGATGGGCCTTTCAAACGATATACATACATATACTATTTGACTTAATATGCTATGAGGTTTGATGAGGTAAACTTGACAATTGCGAATTTTTTTCATATATTTTCATGTTTGTCCATTCATAGTAGCAAACTTTAATTGAAAATACGAAATAAGTAATGACATTCTGAAAATGCATTATCTTGCGAAGAGATTGACATTTCGTTTGATCAAACCGGATAAAAATTAGCGTACTTAGTATTTAAAGAGTTTAACAGTCAAGTTATATTTTTCATATGCATATGTTTTGAATTGCACTTTTCGTACAAAAATGTTCGGAATTTTTGTAGGATTTTGATTGTTTATCGGAAAATGTGTCAATTTCATTATTCATATATTTGCGCAAAGGGAAATAATAATATTTGCAAAAAACACAAATATTAGCCGACTTCTGGTAGTCGTGCAAACGTGAAATAGACGCATTTTGTAATAAACAATCAACATCCATCAAAAATTCTGAAAATTTTTTAACTGAAAGTTCATTTGATAAGATAACATATATAAAAAATATAGCACAACTGTTTTACTATTTAAATAGTAACTACTGTAATTTTTGTCCGATTTGATCAAACGAAATGTCAATCTCTTTACAAGATAATGCACTTCCAGAATGTCATCATTTATCATATATTTTTTAATTTAATTTTGCAGTTATGAATAGTTAAACTTGAAGAAACGAGAAAAAAATCATAGTTTCCAAGTTTACCCGATCAAAACTCATAAGATATAAGTTTGAACAAAATGTTTATGTATACCGTTCTAAAGGTCAATTTTTTGGTTTGGATTTTTTAAATACGTTCAAACATATTTTGGTAATCAATGATTTTGTGTAGTCGCCATAGTCTAGTAGGTAGTATGTTGGCTTATTATTCGAATCCCCGGTCAGACATCAAAAACGAAATATGAAAAAAATATTTCTTCGGCGACTTCCTCTCAGCTGAATTCCTGGCAAAAACTCTGAGAGTAATTAAAATTGCCATGAAAAGTTTCTCAAAAATCTGTCGTTCGAGTCGACTTTAAACTGTAGGTCCCGCCACTCATGTATAAAATTAACACACACAACATAAGTGGTGTGAGAAGCTAGGCGTAATCCTGACTGAAGGGTTGTAATGGCAAATTATGTGTGTATGTATCATTTTGTGTGAAAAGATCAAAAAAACAGTTTTTGTCAAATAAAACAAGTTTGGAGGGTTCGAGTAATATAAAAAAAAGTATTTTTGAGTTCCACTCAACCTAGTGAACAACTTAAACTATGAAATTACTCGGGTGTATTTTCTCTGTCGCACCGTGTTATCCGTTAAAATTTAGTCTCTCAGTCAAATGAAATCAAATAATTATTTGGGAGCCAATGGTTTTCAACCTACTATTGCCAACTCAACTTATATTCTCTTTGGTTTAAACATGTGTATGTATGTATGTATATATGTCTGTATATATGTCGATATGGTCTATTTTATCGCATAAATATGTATGTATTTGTGTGTATTTTGTGTGTATGAACGTTATGTCAGAATTTTTATTTTTTTTTATTTATTTAGTATGAAAAGAGTTCAACGTACATAAAATGCACGTAGTCGACATAAATTGGCAACAAATTATGTGATAATTACTTTAAAATTGCAGTCATTACTTAACGCCATATGGCCTGGTATATACTCGTACATGCAGGCACATGGAATATAGAATACTCTTGGTCTAAACTGAACTGAAAAGTGTAGTTAAAAACTTTTGTAAAAGACAAACGCTTACAGAAAAGATCAAATGGGAGCAAATAGAAAATAAACGAAACTGTTGAAGGTGATAAGTGGTTTGCGATAAAGCAATTATTGCTTTAAATAATACAAGAAAGAAAGAAAAAAAAACAAACAAAAATTAAAAATTTAAAGAGGAATTTTAAAAAAAAAAAAAAGAGAATTTGTTGTATAATTAATTGAATAAATAAATAACAACGATTTCTCAAATATCATTAATTGGCTACATTGACTACTCCTAACTACGATCATAAGAACGTTTTTCATCTCCAAAATAATTTTGGGCAAAGTTTGTGTTTATTTTATTGATTAATTTCAGCTGCTGTAGTTGTAATCCAGAAGACACCGTAATATAGTAGCTATTGTGTTAGCTTACTAGATGAGAAGCCATGGTTCAAAGCCCAGGTCAAACATCCGAACTATACAAAATAAAAAAAATATTTCTTCGCCAACTTCCTTTCAGCAGATTTCCGACAAAGACTCCAGGTGTAAATAAGAAAATTGCCATGAAAAGTTTCTCAACAAACTATCGTTCGCAGTAGACTTTAAACTGTAGGTCCTGCCACTCATGCATAAAATTAACACACATAACATAAATGGTGTAAGACTCTGGACCATATATCCATTTTTTTTTTTTTTTTTTTTTTGGTGCGTACAATACCGTAAAAATATGGCAGCCGTGGCTGGCCTCACAGTACTCCATTCGATCTGACCAATATGTACGCTCTTTTTGAGAGTATGGGGTCGTATCTCGGCAATGACATCACGAATGTTTGCCCTCAAATGCTCAATTGCCTCTGATTTGGCGGTACTCCATAGAAAATAATACAACGGTGTCAAATCGCAGCTTCTTAGCGGTCAATTGACATCACTATTTCGCCTAATTAAACAATCATCAAACG
Organism: Sarcophaga bullata; assembly: GCA_005959815.1. NCBI lineage: Eukaryota > Metazoa > Arthropoda > Insecta > Diptera > Sarcophagidae > Sarcophaga > Sarcophaga bullata. Next base: position 92,024 of record QOCX01000029.1, on the reverse strand, counting down.
TTTAACGCAATCAATTGATTGCGGCATGAGATGTGTGGCAAGTTACATCATTCTGTTGAAACCTAAAAATCGTTCACATCAATGCCATAAAGAGCGGGTACAAAAAAAATTGGTTATCATGGTGGGAAAGCTGTCTCCATTGACCATAATGGTTGCGTTATTCTTATTTTCAAAGAAGTATGGACCAATGATGCCCCCGCTCCACAAGTCGCATCAAACAGTTACTCGTAATGGATGCATTGGTTGCTGTAAGACCACAAACACGATAATTTTGCTTATGACACCAAGATGACAGTGAGCTTCATCCAAAAAGAAGACAAACTCGACATGATCGTGCAGTTTCTCGTTGGCCAAATAAATTCCAACGTTGCTCAAGCGTAATCAATTCATTACCAATTCAGTGGAGCTAATATACTGAACTTTGTGACAGAATAGAATGACAGCAGTATTGCCAGATTCGAAATTGAACTCCAAGACTTATTCGTACATTCCTATGATTGTTCAGGTGTTCAGCACAACAGAGGCCAACAAGGCCAATAACTGGCTTTATTGTATACATGTTTGGTTTTTAAACTGGCTTAAATGAATCCGGTATTCATTGTCTCAGTCTCAAACGCATTTTCACAGACATTAAACGAACCATTAAACGAAATTCCCAAAATTATTTTGTGTATTGAGATGTCACAAGTATTTCCTCTGTCAATAAAAATAAAGTTGTTTCAACATTTTAATGATATGGTCATGTCATGCCAGTCTTTAAAACTTTTTGATATCGTTTTAGAGACTGCATGAACAGCGACGGTGACACCGACGCCACTTTAAACAATTCCTTTCATTGATTTCGTTTTCATTTTTTCTCTTTTCGCTGACGTTGATCGATACAATTTTTATATTGCGGGCCCTTTTTTTAATTCAAAAAGATAAAAAAAAATAATAATAAAAAAGGAATTTGAAAATAAAATAAATGCCGTGTGTAAAATTTAATGTTGCAACTATACAAACAGAATCAAAGCCCTTCCTTTTATTTTGGTAAAGTACAACAACAATCAGAAACAAACAAGAATTCACATGTTGCATGTATTTTTTTGCTTTTTGTTTTTTTGCGGATGGAATATTGGAGTAAAAGAGTGTTTTAATCAAGCTTAGGAAAGTTAGTAGAGAACGAACAAAAAAAAAATTGTGAAAAGAAAAACTGCGGCAACACAAGCAGCAACAACAACAATGCCAATAAAAGAATAAAAATTAAATTGACTGACATTTACCATGACAGTGTAACAAGTTACACAGTAGATTTAATTTCTTTAGGAAATCAAGATAAAAGCAACTACAATTTAAATTAATAAATCGTGCCTAAGAATACTGAGGCTTGCCATTGTTGCTTCAAAAAAAAAAAAAAAAAACTTGACAGTAGAAAATTTTTTTCAGCCCAGTAGTTAAGGGCAAGGTTTTTAACGTACATCTGATTCGGTGGTTAGATCGATTGGTTAGTATGTGTTGGTTGGCTTTCTAAGAGGAGAGTTTGTTTTTGAAGACTTTTTTTTTTGTTGTGGCCTGTCCACATAATCTTACATGACCAAGTACTTGTATGCTCAAGTATGTAGACATCCATGGGTGGTGGCTGCTGTTACTGGCGTTGGTACTGCAACTGCAAGCAACTGTAGTAAAGGAAAAAAAAAAAAACAACAAAATAAAACAACAAAATAAAACAAACAAAAAAAACTTACAACAATTTGGCCACTATCGGTAAGTAAGTTGAGTATGGCCCGTATAAAGTTACAGTAACAATAACAATAACAACAACAAAATAGATTGAATTGCATACGTTTGAGGCTTGTGTTACGGTTACTAATGCGGCAACAGTAATAATAAAAACACAGCCGGTGAACCAACAAACTAACCAACTATAGTCCAAACCAACCACTTTATTAATGAGCCCACTGTTGTTATCATGGCCACAAGATCAGCATCAATTAAACATTTTAAATGGTCTTTGTTTAGTTTAGTTCAGTTTTTTTT
>QOCX01000029.1:40856-90002 GCA_005959815.1 Sarcophaga bullata | reverse complement strand
AATTCCTTCTGTTCTGTTTTCCATTGTAGCCTTGTTTGCATTTCTTTCTCTTGTATTTATTTACTATGAGTATTTCATTTGTTTTTATTTTATTTTTTTTCTTTTTCTTCTCCTTGAATTCATTTTCTTTCTGCCATTTGCTTGCAATCAATTTAGTTTGATTTCAATACATTTCTTTCATGACAATCTCAAATTCAATGAAATTAAATAGTATTTGAAAAGTTTACCTCGTTTTTCTTTTGTTTTGCTTTGTTTTTGTTTATTTCTCTTCAAACTACACTTGTTATTGGCCAGCACAATTACATTATGCTGGCTGGCTGGGCTGGACTGGCTGGCTTAAGAACATTACAATGCACGGGACATAATTTCTTTGGCAATTTAATTTAATTTGATTTGATTGTCGCTAAAACAAAATGCCATTTAATTGCTCTTTTGTATTTATTATTGGCATTGTAATTTTAATTTTTTTTTTTCTTTTTGAAGTTTCCTTTGAAGACTACAAATCTGTCAATGGTGGACTGAAGGTATTTAAACTGTCACATTTTGTTACATCGATTGTGGCATGCATTTCATGAGATTCTTGTTAGAAAATAATTAAAACAAATTAATGAAATTAAAATGTCGTCAATAATTATTAACAATTTTAACCATCAGGGACAAGCAATTTGAAAATTGTGCATTTAATTTACTCATGGACATAACACTTCAAATTTTATATTCATCAGCAGTTTTGATGGAAGTAAAGAACACAATCAAATTATCATGTGTTGGAATCACCAGAACCATTTTAATATTTTAGTCTATGGTAAGGATCTATTCTGTTTATATACAGCTGTGTGAAATATAATAGTAGCGTTGTATTAAAGATATTTTAGTCAAATAAAAAAAAAATAATTTTTATTCAAGTTAAAAAAAAGTTTGTTATTACATTTTATTACCACGAATCTAAACTTCTGAAAAATAAAAAAACTCCAAGACAAATATTGATTTTACAAAGGAAACGATGCTAAATTGTTAAAAACTCAAAATATTTGGCATGCAAAAAAAATAGTAGTAGCAATAGAAAACATATCTGCAAAGAAAAATGTTGTCTCAAGTGATAACTTTTTTAACTTATTTTGATAGCTATACCTTAATATTTAGTTGAAAAGCCCTTATTGGCTATTACAGCTGTGCAAGGCCGAGGTATTGCGTCAACTAAAGATCTGCACCTCTCGTTAAGAATACTTTCCCAAGCTGACTTCACAGATGCCCACAACTGCTCTGCATTTCCCCGCTTATCTTTAAAAACACCTTTTTCACATCGCCCCATAGATGTTTAATGGGATTAAGGTCTGGGGACTGAGCCGGCCATTCTAATACCTCAACTTAATTTTCAGAAAACCAATTTTGTGCCATTTTACTGATATGTTTTGGGATCGTTGTCCTGTTGGAACACCCATTTAAGCGGCATATTATATTCTGCATACGGTAGCATGACAGTTTTTAAAATTTCCACATACATTGAGGAGTCCATGTTGCCTTTAATCTAAAGTATGGGTCCTGTACCATTATAAGAAAAACAATCCCAAACGTTAATTTTTGCACCACCATGCTTTACGGTCCTCATAAAAAAATTTAGAATCGTATACTTTGTTCTTTGGTCTTCTTACATAATTTTTGGTGCCAGGATTACCACAGAATATTGCGCCATTTCGACTGAGGCCAATCAATGTGAAATCTTGGAAATTTAAGTCGGTTGCGGACATATCTTGAATTCAGCAATTCTATTTTCCTTGGACTTCTACCAAATAAATTTTCTTTAATTAGATGCCGGCGAATAGTTGAGGTATGAACATCAAGCTCCAAGTCCTGTTTTATCTTTGTTGAAGTAACAAATGGCTCTGATGATACCATAGCCGGCAGATGCAGATCTTTAGCTGACTCAACGCTTCGGCGTTGCGCAGCTGTAATAGGCAATAGGGGCTTTTCAACAGGCGATTTTGAAAATTCTAGCATTTTTAGTGAGATTTTCGCTGCGAATTCCAATCCACAACCGTTTCTAGCAATGTCTTTAAGTGGCACACACGCTCTGAATACAATCGTATGAAAAGAATTCTTAGGATCATTTACTAATAGTCACTGAGCCTGAAATTAATTTAATTTTGAGTTGCACAATTTAAACATATTCGTTCTCTTTCGTGTATATTTCGAAATTATTCGAAATAATTTCGACTTCTTAAAAACTAATCTTTTGGTGTGATTAATAAGAAAAACGTATATAACTCTACTGTTTCATTTAAAAGTAAAAATTTTGAGCTTTAACAGCGCTTTTCCGTTTGACTTTGATTTGAATGCGAAGAAAATGTATTCTTCAATGTACGAAAGTTACCACTGTCTCAACTTTCTCTCCAGACGCTTCAGTCTTCCCTTGTCCGAGTTCCTGAATACAGGGAAATTCCAGGCAACTTAAGGACCCACGAGCTTGCCACAGCTGATGCACTCCTTCCAGAACTTTCAGTTAAATTGGCCATTAGGAAAAAATTCTATCGGGGGACACAAATCTATGAGGAATCTTGCTCTTCTGCCAGACTTTTCATATTCCACTGTTACACTGTGAATAGCAGCAAATACTAAATACGGGATATCCCAGTCAGTCATTTTTAATTTTGACGGCTGTTACATATGCTAGAAGCATCTTTTTACCATGGTAATGGAACAAATCGCAATCAATTGGAATTTTACAAAGGAATGATGACTTTCATTTCCATCTGCATAGCTTAGTGAATAAAAAAAAACACTTTCGAATTTGGGGGAAAATCCTCATGCAATTCATGAGAAGCAAGCGCACACACCAATCTAGAGCGGATTTTGTTCAGGCGGCCTTACTTAATGAAGATGAGCTCGAAATTGCAATAGCGGTGAACGGTATTTATTAAAAAAAAACACAATAACTTAATTGTTGTAATGTCAAGTGGACAGCATGGATTTTTATTTCGCAAAGCGTTTCCACTTGACACAAAGCGTATTTAGAAATCGATTTATTGCTGCAGCGATCTTAAGAGCAAATTAGATCAGGCGGTTTAATGCTATGTGATCTCTTTGGATTTGTGAAAATTCGGACTTAAGCGAATAAAGCTTAAATCTGTTTACTAACGCATTATCGGTGAGATACCATTACATCTCTGTGAAAAAGGAATGGAAAAATCCATGAGCCTGTCGTTAGCGCCATAGCTGCTATGAATCTGATAATTTATTCCATTTTTAAACGGAAAATGTCTTCTTTACAATCCAATAAATATATCACAACCTTTAATCAGGGTTACAACCTAATTTCTCACAGCACTTATGTTGTGTGTGTTAATTTTATACTGAGTTGTGGGACTCATTAAAGTCGACTCCAAAAGGCAGATTTTTGCTAAACCTTTCTTAAGAATTTTATTTACTGTTAGAATTTTTGCCAGAAGACTACTGAGAGAAAGTTGCCGACAAAATTTTTCTTCGTATTTCGTTGTGAACAAGATGGCTGAGTCAAGGGTTGAAGCACGGGCTCTCGTCTGCTTACTATCGCAACTTTATATAGAAACTTGTGTTTTATTTTTTAAATGAAAAGCTGAACAAATACATTTTATTTACAAACTCCTTCTGTCAAATCTTTCCCTCTTCAACAAAATTCTATTCTTCTAGTACCCAATAAATTTAATATTTGCATGGAGATGGGCTCGATTTTTCCACGCCAATAGCAAATATTTAAAAAATTATTTCGTGCGTATTTGTGGATATAAATTTTCGCATAAAATCGTAGCAGTTTCACCATAAGTTTTACTATTAAATTTGCCTTTCGACTCTCGTCGAGATCAAATGGTACATTTTGTGTAGACGTAAAATATAAAGCGCATGGAATTCTGTCTTAATTCCGGTTACAAAAATGCGCAGTTTACAATATTGTTTAGCATTTTAAAAGTGAAGTTTTATTATGCAACAGCATCAGCATCAGCATCAGCAATCTGATTAAATGGAGAATATACGTTGCATTACAAAATATCAAAAATATAAACAAGATTTCCAAATAATGGCGGAAATATTACAAAAAAATGTTCAAATAATGGCACCTTCGTCTTCGATTTTTTCTTTTTATTCGTCTTTAAACCTATTTTTCAATCAAATTTACCTTAAAAAAGTTTCAATTTTATAATTTGGCAATAGACGGCAATGGAGATAAAAAAAAAAGGGGAAAAAAATGAAGACGACTGACCCATCTTAAACAAGATGATGATTTTTTTCATTTTTTTCTGAGATTTTTAAACTAAAACCAGCACCAGCATTAGATTTGAATATTGCAACAACAAAAAAAAAAGAAGAAAAAAATCAAGAGATTATGAAACAAAAAAAAAAAAATTGAAGATTTCGTTTGGGATTTTATTGAAAATGATTTTCACTTTTTTTTCTTTTAGTAACGGTTTGTTTAAGCCTAAATAATTTGTTTTCGATTTTTAAGCCAAAATAATGCACTGAGAAAAATCTGTTGGAAATGTTTGACAGACTTCTGTTGTCTTGCAACAGTCTCATGGCTTTGAATCCATAACCTGTGGAAAATGGAAAAAAGAGCAATCATGCCAATCTAAAATTTCTCCGTAAGGCAACATGACATTTACTGTCTAACTTAAACCATTTTCTGATTTCTACTACTGTGTACATCAATCAAACCCCTCCAAGAGCGGCACAATTCTTTTCACTAGGAGATACAAGATTCCCATTTTACGTTGAGTTCCAAAGTTAAATATCTAGGCCTAATCCTCCATTCCAAACACAACTGGAAAGCAAACCTGGTTGTTAGGGCACACAAGCGGCCTGTGCTGCTTACTGCTACAGTACAGCAGTTGGATCCAGATTCCTTCAGAAAATCACACGTTGGATCTATTCTGCAGTCATCGAACCCGACCTCCTGCATAGATTTACTTCTGGTGGAGTGCTCTGAACAAACGATAACGTCAGACTCCTTGATAAGGAAAAAATAGCTGCAGCTATTCATATCACCGATGCTTTACGTACCACTCCTGCAAAAGCCTTGTTCGTAATTTTTAACTGCGTTTTTATTGTGCTTCTTGCTAAACAAGCGGCAAAACCTGCCGCAACTAGACTCAGTGCCTTGTCTCGCTGGCTGGAAGCTAATATTATTTTAACAGGAGCTTTAATTTTCTGATTCCGAGCAGGGACGACTTGGTCTCTGCCGTGATCATTCCTCCAGAATTCTAGGATGCATACACTTATGGCTCTAAATTCGATAATGGAATTGAAAGCGGTATCTAATCTGTGAAACCCGAACTGAACATTTCTCTCCGACTATCTGATCACTGTAGCGTGTGATTTAGTCCGAGGTAATGGCAATTTACCAGGTCGCTCAATGAATCCTCATCAACGTTTTTTCTTTCACGCGTATCTCAATCTTTTCTGATAACCAAGATGCTATATGATCTCTATCGAGCGTTACGATTAACTCTAGACTTGTTAGCGAGTGTTGCCACTGTCTCGACTTTCTCTCCAGAGGCTTCAGTGACTCACTTGTCTGGGTTCCTGGATACAGGGACATTCCTGACAAATTTAGAACCACAAGCATACCACAGCTGATGCAATCCTTCAGGAACCTTCAGTTAAATTGGGAAAATATTCTTGCGGGACACAAACCTATGAGGAATCATAGGCCAGACTCATTTCGCCCACGATGGGTAGCAGGCTCACCAACCAATAACTCAAATTTGGTTGCAATGTCATCTCGATCACAGTGGCCGTGCTTACAGGTCATTGCGTTATTGGTAGACACGCGAGAAGACTGCCGCTTACATCTAACGACATTTACCACTTGTTATCCACTTTCTTTGTCAATGTCCACCAGATTTAGGTTATTTGGCTCTTCATTACTTAACTCAGCTTAACTGAGTAATCACATAACATAATAACATAATTGGCCATTACAACCCTTCAGTCAGGATTATGGTCCTAGTTTCTCATGCCATTTATGTTGTGTGTGTTAATTTTATACATGAGAGGCGGGACCTACAGTTTAAAGTCGACTGCGAACGACAGATTTTTAAGAAACTTTTCATGGCAATTTTATTTCCACTCAGGATTTTTTGACAGAAATCTACTGAGAAGAAGTCGCCGAAGAAATATTTTTTTTTTACTTTCGTTTCGATGTATAACCTGGGGTTAGAACGCTGGTCTTACGTCTACAACCTACTAGACTACAGCGACTTCTTACAATTCCTAAAAATTCGATACTTTCAGTCAAACTAACGTTTAAATCAATTTCCTCTGTGTATTTAGTTGCTCAGCAAGTAAAAGGAAGATGATTTTTCTTTCTTTTTACATGAAAACCCATGCAAAGAAATATTCAAATTGAATGGCCATTTGTGTTTGTTTGTAAAAAAAAAATTTCCAAATCCTCAGCAAATGTCAAAAGTTAAATTGTTTGGAAAAATTCCATTGAAAAAACTTTAAGAAAAATTCAAAATTTTAAACGGTTTTTAATGCAATTATTATGGTAAGAGGGCAGGAGCTGTTTTATAATATGAATCTTACAAAGAGGCCCACAATCGAACAATAAAAGAAAAAGGAAAAGCCATGGCAAGCAACTACAAAAAAAAAACTACACATTAAAACGAATCATTAAAAATCCCGGCATGACGTTTTGTGTAAAACAGAGAATTATACACTCATATACACGAACACGAACACGAACACGAAACAAGCTTGACAAGGCACTTCATACCGCAACCAATTGTACGGGGGATATTTTTTTTTTTGATTTTGTTTTTTCTTTCTTTCTTTCAAATATCTTTTCAACCAATTGATGGTTTATCTGTGCATATTTTTTTGTTGTTTTTTTTTTGTTTGAAAACCAAATAGACAAGCAGCCGACTATTGATTGACAAAGTTGTAGTCAAATTTAAAGCTTTTTTTTGTTTTCTTCTCCTTCATTTCGTTATTAAAAGATGAAAAGAAAAAAAATCTCCCAAAAAACAAAAAGACACATACAGACACTCTTTGGAATTGAATTGAATTGATGGCTGATTTGTGTTGTTGTTGTTGTTGTTTAATTTGAAATCTCAAGTGTTTTGCTATTAAACGTTACCCGAACACGGCAAGAAATCCCATCTAAAGCATCTATTGTGTATGGTTTTGTGGCTTTTAAATGACTAAAGTACACCTGCTTCCCCCTCCCCCTGCGATATAAGCTTAAGGATGGGGATGTTTTTTTGTTTTTGTTTTGTTTTTGTTTTTGTTTATGGTAAAAGCATGTGTTTATTTTCAATAACTATCAATCAATATTATTTATTTATTTATTTCGTTTCGTTTCGTTTCGTTTATTTATTTATTTGGTTTGGTTAGTTTGTTCAAAATTTTTTTTTATAAATTTTTTCCTGTGGCTTTACTCATTCATTCATTCATTCATTCATTCATTCATTCATTCATTCATTCATTCATTCAGTCAGTTAGTTAGCCAGCCAGCAAAGCCATTCAATCATTCTGCAATTCATGTCTACGTTTTGTTTTTAGACGTGTAAGTTTAAATGTTAGCAAATCTTTTGTATTTGTTGTTTGTTGTTGTAAATCGAAAGAAAGACGAAAAAATTGTCAATTTAGTTTATGGCCAGGTTTTGTTTTTATGAATGAAACCACTTGTTATGAATTTCATTCAATTTATTGAATGAATGCTTGAATGGATAGATGGATGGATGTATGGATGATTGGTAGTTTTTTTTTCTTAAAATTGGAATAAAGAAATAGAAATAAAAATGAATGCAATATGGAAAATGAAAGGAACATTTTTTAGTGTACATTTCAATACGTTTTTAACCCATTAATGTTGAAGAAAATTAAATATTAACCCCGCCAGTGGTTAAAAGGAGTAGACATCCTTATGAAATGAAATATAAAGCACAAGCAAGCATCTATGTCTACCAACGTAAAGTAACAGTTTAACAGGTTTTAATCTGTATAGTACAAAATCAACCTTTGCTTCTGTAACTACCAAAATCCCCTACTTCCATCTGTTCATGCATACAAAAAACTTTAAAGCTATGATCGCATCTGTTGTAAGTAACTTTCATATTTTCGTGCTACCACATCATAACACAATTGTATTGTGAATTGTGACCTCGGCTCTTCAGTGTTCCACTTATCTGGGTCAGGAGACACAGGGATATTTCAAGCAACTGTAAGGCCGATGAGCTCGCCAGAGCCAGTGCCCTCCTTCCGAAACCTTCGTCAATCGAATTGGATGTGCCACTTATCTCGGTTAAGTTGGCCCTTTGACAAAAATTCTTTCGCTAACCTATCCTAGGTTAATGAGGGATCTTGTTATACTGCTAGACTCGCTAAGGCCACAATGGATAGAAGACGTACCAACAAACTACTCAAGCTTGATCACAGTGTCATCTCGATCAGTGGCCATGCTTACAGGTCATTGCGTCATAGGAAGAAGACACGCGGAAAGACTGCAACTATCATCAAACGACTTTTGGCGCGGGTCTGCAAAAAAAGGAGAAAACTTTTGTTATCCACTGCCTTTGTCAGTGCTCATTTGGGTCTCCATTCCTTGTCAGCTTAACGGTTTTATTATCCGTTGACATCAAGGATATGCCTACGTTTATTAAAAATGCAAACTGGTTTCCAGCCTATAGTATCGTGCTTTTAAATTATGCAGTTCTTGCGCTGACCATCTTCTTCGATGAGTTTGATAGAAGTTAGTCAGTACAGGAACAACGTTCAACTGTCGTAGCACAACCGGCTGCTATGCGTGCTCAAGTGTGATTTGATAATTAAAGTAATAACTTCGACCTAACCTAGCTTAACCTATGCCCATATGTATGTATACATAGCAACAAATTTATAAAATGCCTTTCATGTTTGCCTCTGTATTTTTTTTTTTGCTTTCGTTCCTTTAAACAAAGTAATCTTCGTTTAGAAGTAGCCATAGTCTAGTAAGTAGAGTGTTGGCTTATTAAACGTAAAGCCACGGTTCTCACCCCAGGTTAGACGAACAAAATAAAACGAAATTTGAATAAACATAAATGGAATTGCCATGAAAAGTCTCTGTGCCGTTCGGAATTGCGCTTAAACTGTAAGTACCGCCACTCATGTATCAAATTAACGCACAACATGAGTTGAGTGAGAAGCTAGGTCGTAATCCTAACCGTAGAGTTGTAATGATCAACTATGTGTTCTGTTATGTATGTAATCTTTGTCCTTTTTTTTTACTAGTCAAGTATTTTCAACTAAGCAGCTGATTTTTTCCTAAAAACAATGCCTACTATTTTCCAAGCTAACATACAGTAAATTTCTGCTTGAGTACAGAAGATATTAAGGTGTGTAGTCCATACATATACGCTGATAGTCTACAACGACAGCAATGATTTGTTCCTCAGATGATATGGAGGATTCGAAATTTGTATACGAATACAATAGAAATGTTCATATTCCAGATTCAAAGAGTATACTTTACTGGGTGCTTGCACATAAGTGTCGCTAATTAACTAAACGGAGCTCAGTCACTAGATTTATGGAACCAGAACCATATTGTCGTATTAAGAGCTCCAATGTCTAGAGAAAGATTGATAAATCGAAGCATGATTTTTGCTCATTGTATTGTGTATTGATCTTAAGCAGATAAAATTCTGTCCCATGAACAATACAAATAGAAGGACAGGCGAAATAATGTGTCTTTATATTCAAGTGGGTTTCTGATGCGGTATGTCATATAAACCAAGACGAAGAGCAGACAACGGAAAATATAATTTGTGAATGTGTTACTTTGGCATACACTCGAAGAAGATCAATAACTGAACACTTCATTGTGCCTGAGCACGTTCATCGGATGAAATAATGGTCTTTGAAGATGTACGAACAATTTTTAGTTTCAGGGGATTCATTCACGTTGTTTAAGTCGAAGCAGATTTAAGTTTCCAATATTTTTGTACTAACGACCCAATTAAGATTTCTGAGTTCCCAAACCATGTAGCAGTAGAAGTAAGTTTATGGTTAGAATCATCTCCTCAACCGCTACTCTTCGGAATGTTTAATTTTGGAGTAGGTAGTAACTTTCATACCAAGAGCTCACTTAAGCATAGCGGCCCGTTGTGGCACCACAGTCTCTGTGCTGGCCGAGATCCACCAAACTAGGAAAGAAGATGATCAGCGCAAGGGCTGGACATTAATTTTGGAATAGGTCTGAAGCAATGAGGTCAAGCAAATGCAGTAACACCAGCAATATTAAATACAGCGTGAGTATTTCTAACATCTCTTCATAATAAAGTCAGGTATGAGCCTAAAGCCAAGTGGTATTATAAACGTCACTAGACGATGATTAATTAAATTGTGGATTCTCATAATGAGATTCTTGATGGGAAATAACTGATTTTCTTACATTAATCCCCTAGTAATCTTAATCTTAATCAGAAGTCATGGTAGTCTAGTAGCTAGTGTGTTGGCTAATTCGATTTAAGGCCATGGCCCTAGTTAGACATCTCCAATAAAACAAAAATACGAAAAAATATTTCTTCTAAGAGAGTTAATAAAATTGCCATGAAAAGTTTCTCAAAAACCTGTAGTTCGGACTCGATTTTACGTCACTCATCTATAAAAATTAACACACAATAAGTGGTGTGAAAAGCTAGGTCGTGATCCTGACTGAAGGATTGTAATGACCAATTATGTATGTAGTCTAGTAATAGTAGTAGTAGACTAGTAATCCTGAGATAACAGATGAAGTTATTCAAGATCATTCTTCAAAATCTCAAAGAAAATGATGAATCGAACATTTTCTCGTATGCTACTTAAGAGATGGACAGACGTCAAAGAAGTTGGGCCACGTCCCGTTCCTTTCTTTAAACACAGATTCAGAAAGCTTGAACACTTATGTCCTGGAATTATGCATCAACTTTATAGTTCTTTTGTAATCATGTTTACTCTCTAAGATTTTGGAAGACAGTGCAGAGGGGAATGCTCAAATCCATCAGTTTCCAATCTCCACGGCTAACTTTTTATATTCTATGAGAAGATTACGGACAAATAAGATAACTCTGCGGCCTTTTAAAAATGAATTATAGAAACTAAGAACAAAGATAGGCAAAAATGCAACTGGCATAACAGTTTCAAAAGCAATTTATTATTTGGTTTTGGGAAAAACACTTTTTAATTACTTTTGCAACAATATGTTCTTATACTACCTGCTCCGACTTTAGCGAATGCATAGATAAGCACGAAGAACTTATGGCTAAGACGTTGTATTTTTGATATTTTACCTACAAAAAAATATTTGCATCAGCAATTTGAAACCGAATTACTTTAACAGGCTGTTAAAATATTTAATTTTGCCCAGAAAAGGGAATTTTTGTTGATCCCTTTTAAAAAATTCTCATAAAATTATTAAAACCCGTGCCATAAAACCATTACGGAAACGTTGGAGAAACTACCTGTGAAACTTTAAATGCTCAAGGAAAAATATCGAAATACGCTCAGAAATATTTTAGACATTCGACAAGTAAGTCGTCCATTTCGAACTGCATTGGAAAGTAAGACAATTTAAGCTAAAGATTATGGATCAACCACGTAGAAACCCAGAAAGCTTCGATTTGTAAGCATTTATTTGTTTTTTTTTTATCAATTTTTAAGACACAAAAAAAAAAAATATAAGTTTTGTTTTTTTATTTTAGGATCATTAATTCGAATGGTACGAGTGGCACTAATGGTCAGCCAGAAGCTGATGAAGATGTATTGTTAATCTATGATATGTCAATTTACCTTGATAATCTCGATGATGGAGAGGACTTTGAGCCCAATAATAATGAAACGGTTTTCATAGATATAGTCTGATGGCACTAAAGTATTATTGGACTAGACTTCAACTCTTAGGTTAGGTTCTCGATGTTATTATTCACTAAAATCTAAAAACGTAAATAAAAATATTTTAAGTTGATCTCTGGAGTTTAAATTTTTTTCCCCATAATAATCATTGTTTTAATTTTTACTAATTAAGGCTTTAAGGATTTCTTTCACTGCAATTACTCAGTTGTACGTCTACTGAAGCTGACTAAGTCCTTTGTGTTCTACGTTTGCTAAGGTCCTTGTCTACAACTTGCTCTGCATAAAACTGTAGCTATATTTGTGGTATAGTCAGCATAAAAGCAAATACATAGTCGGTCAATTTATTGGAATACCTGGATTGTGTAATGTCAGCAAAAATTCAAGAGAAATCCAATGCACAATTCCTCAAGGCGCCTTATTTCGGTTAATATGCGAGTCATCTATAAATTTAAGTCTGAGATTATATTACAATTGCTACACACGGCACCATAATCTGAATACTGGCAAATTAACTAAGATGGAGATGTCTGGTCTGCAGTTTGAACCGTGGCCTCATGTCTAATAAACTCAACACACTATCTACGGGACTGCGACCTAGCAAACCTTATGAAAGCAGTAGAAATGTATTCGTCTATGATTTGGCACTAAAGAAATGCTTTCCTTTATAGAGTTAATTTAGCTGAAATTTCTTGTAATTCCCTTCTACAAACCTGATTAAGAGCCATTATTACAACTTGTAGTTAAAGTTAGGTTTAGTTAAAGGTACCTTTAGCTAAAGGCAACTGTAAGGTTACCTTTAACTTATTCTCGTAATTACAACATACTTATTAACTACAATACTTATCGCTGAAACATTTTAAGTATAAATGCCGACGAGATATGGATCTCACTAAATTCACAAAGTTGATAGTTAACTTAAAGCCATTATTACATCTTGTCGTTAGAGTTGGGTATAGTTAAAGGTACCTTTATGTAAAGGGAACTGTAAAGGTACGTTTAACTTATTCTCCTTATTACCACTTACAAATAAAATAAAGTTAACTTTTTGAAAAATATGGCAATGCCGGTGCAATATCGATAACTTTTACCACTTTAAAAAAGTTCTTTGAAAACGTAATGGCAACGATGTGCTTTCTTATTTTTATGTTTATTATTTTATTATTGCAATATCGAAAATATGTCAGGTTCAAAGATAAAGTAGACTTTAAATGTTAAAGGTTGGATGAACTTCCCTTTAGCTTAACGCTCACTTCTATCTTATTGGGTACTCATAATAATGAAAAATAAATTATCTGGCCGTTAAAATCATCCCTTTAGTTAACGGCAAGTTGTAATAATGGCTTCAAAACTGAAAATCAAAGTTTCCAAATAACTTATGACTTTAAAGCTCTATAGGATAATCAATGAAAAAAATCTTCAATTCTTACAAAGCAATACACAGACTGTTAATGTTTAATTTTTGATGCTTTGACACTTACATGGTCGACACACGTGTATGAATCACCTTTAACTCTCGAACAACTTTCCCTTCATTTTTGTTCACATGACTGGGAAGAGAGAGAAAAAATACTCAAGAAAATTCCAAATGAAATTGAAATTTAAACATGTTGCCCGTTTGATAACATGTTTCATGTTTTTCTTTTCAATTTTAAAAAAGTTTCTTTTTCTTGGTTTTGTTTCTACCTCTGGATGGTGTCTGGTATATTTGTAAACGTAATTTGTTTGCTTTGGCCATACAAACCGATACAAACGTGAAATCTTACATACAAATGGACGTATCTTTTGTGGGTCTTTCCTATTTAACACTAAAATTTTGTGTATTTTGAATTTTTTTCTTTTCATTTGAATTGTCTGTGAAATTCGTTGACCTTTCTTCCGAAATATATTTTGTTTTTTTGTATGTCATTTAAAAGATTAATTCTTTTAAGAAAACAAATACAAATACAAAGGTTTTTTTTGAAAGAATGTGATTTGATTTTTTAAATATTAAAACAGATTGATGACAGCTGCTTAACCATGAAAATCTATTTTTCCCGAGTTCTTGGATGATAATTTTAATAGAATTTCCAAGAAATTTTTAATTTAACGTTCATATATACACTTAAAGAGTTTTGAATAACAATAGCAAGCGTACATGATGTTTTTAACACGTGTTATGGAAATTGTAATAATCAACCAAAGAATTAATGAAGACTAGAGGCCACGGTTCAGACCCCAGGTCAGACATCTCCAACAAAAGGAAATATGAAATAACATTTCTTCGGCGACTGCTGCTTCTGTTAGCAGATTTCTGGCACAAACTCTGAGAGTAAATAAAATTATCATGAAAAATTTTCTCCAAAAATCTGTTGTTCAATCCTGATTACAGAGTTGTAATGACCACTTATCCTTAAAAATCATAAAAGGCATCTAAGTCTCTTAAAAATATCTCAGCATTCTTTACTTAAAATAACTCTTGTGCTACTGGGTAAACCCACAAAATATGGAGATGATTCTACCAGAATCTAAATTGAAGCTATACTAAGGGCCATTATTACAACTTGCCGTTAACTAAAGGGAGGATTTTAACTGGCAGATAAATTGTTTTTCGTTATTATAAGTGGCCAATAAGATAGAAGTAAACGTTAAGCTAAACGGATGATCATCCTACCTGTAACTTTTAAAGTTAACTTTATTTCTGAACTTGCCATATTATGCATTATTTTCAATATGGCAACTTGTTATATAATAAAAATTAGCAAATTCAACAACAAAAAAGCCAGACAATGCCAGTGCGTTTAAAAAAAGTTGTCGGCATTGCTCCGATACTGTTGTAGTTTTGAAAATGTTAACTTTAATTTATCTGTAGTTGTAATAATGAAAATAAGTTAAAGGTAATTTTACAGTTCCCTTTAGCTAAAGGTACCTTTAACTAAACCCAAGTTTAACGGCAAGTTAGCTAGGGCCATTATTACAACTTGCCGTTAACTAAAGGGAGGATTTTAACGGGTAGATAAATTGTTTTTATTATTATGAGTACCCAATAATATAGAAATGAGCGTTAATCAAAAGGGAAGATCATCCTACCTTTAACATTTAAAGTTCACTTTATATTTGAACTTGCCATGTTATATATACTATTTTCGATATGGCAATAATAAAATAATAAACATAACAAATAAGAAAGTACGCCGTTGCCACTGCGTTTTTAAAGAACTTTTTATTTTATATGTAAGTTGTAGTAATGAAAATAAGTTAAAGGCAACTTCACAGTTCCCTTCAGCTAAAGGTAGCTTTAACTAAACCGGTAGCTTTAACTAAACCGGTAGCTTTAACTTTAACGGCAAGTTGTAATAATAGCCCTAAGTTAGTTATCAACTTGGTGAACTTAGTGAGATCCCTATCACGTCGGTATTTATGCCTAAAATGTTTCAGCGATAAGTATTGTAGTTAGTAAGTATGCACACGGTTTCTTGTTGCATCAGGGAATATCAAGCATTTCTAGAGAAAACGTTGGAAGTTCTTAGAGACTTGTTTGCGGATCACGTTTCCAACTACTTTGCTTTCTTATCATCTTTATGGAAATTCTTATGGTCATCTGTATTGGCATGACTTTAGAGGTAGGCATGCGTCAGATAATTGGCAGGTTGGTAGAAAAACTCTATCGCAGTCGAAGAACTTATTTTGTAATCAAGTTAATGCTATATTTCTTATAAGAGAAATTAAGTATCGAGGAGCTTGGTGACAAGACAAGGAGGAAATGGTGACGATGAGAAATTGGCACTTAGGAGCTTGCTGAGGTGGTTTGTATAACTATTATATTGCGATTAGATGTACAACAAGTTGAATCAACAGTTGGTCACCTTCTTCACTGGTTTCTCTTTTTCAACCAAATTGGATTATGAATTGTTATTGTCGTCCGTTGAATGAAAATCAAAATTTTTTGATCCAGTCGCAAAGTGTAGAGAGCGCGTTATTAATAGACTTCTTAATAAAGACCTAAGGAATATTAATTATACGTATTAAAATCGACGATGATGTTATACCAAAAGCATAGTCCTATTACTCTGCATAATAACTTTCCCCATGATAAAAATATAAAACTAAAGGGGGATGAACCAAAGTCATGCCGCAATTTTAATACATTTGGCAACCATAATTTGAATTAACTTTCGTCTGGATTGGTGCCAACAAATAGATCGATTAAATGGAGGCGCTTTAGCATTAACAATGACTAATGCAATGCTAAAATGTTTTGCATGAATTCATTAATAAAACTGTCACACTAATTCCTCTCTACAAAAGCACATACTAAATCCATGAATCATTCCATGTGCCACACTAAAGTGTACAGGCTTAAATCTTTAAACTTTTAATGTAAAAATATCCTCATTTTGATTAGTTCTAAGGAAAAATTATTCGAATAATTTTTATCAAAATATTCA
This sequence comes from Sarcophaga bullata, assembly GCA_005959815.1. Taxonomy (NCBI): domain Eukaryota; kingdom Metazoa; phylum Arthropoda; class Insecta; order Diptera; family Sarcophagidae; genus Sarcophaga; species Sarcophaga bullata. The sequence goes on along the minus strand of QOCX01000029.1, from coordinate 73,734 downwards.
AATCTTTAATATCCTCGCAAACGCAAACAAAGTCAAACAAATCTTTATTCAAACTGCATTGAAATTCTCAGCACACCTTCATTATTCCAGTTCCAGTTAAAAGAATATGAATTTCATTTACATTTCAAAGACATACATATGTATGTACGTCTCATACACATAGATTTTATGGTGCACTTTACCAGACCAAGTACACGACAGTGCCATGCTTCTTGTCATTGCTTTGGGTATTTATTTAAATTCATATTTTTGGTTGTATTTTTGTTTTTTATTTGGTTAACATCTAAATTATAAACATAAAATAAATTTAACAAGAAAAACAAGAAGGAATAAAAAAATCAAAACAAAAAAAAAACGGAAAAACAAATCTCCCACACTCCATTAACATGAAATTTAAACTAAAACGCATAAATTATTTCTTTTATTTTATTTTTGAGAATTTTCTGTTTGACCAGCGTTGCCAGAAAGAGTAAAAAGTTTCTGGAAAACAATAAGAATGAGAAATTTAAATTATATTTTCTATGTGATATGGCGTATGATATACTGTGGCAGTTTTTAATTTTAAGGGCCATTATTACAACTTGCCGCTAAACTTGGGTTTAGTTAAAGGTACCTTTAGCTAAAGGAAACTGTAAAGTTACCTTTAACTTATGTTCGTTATTACAGCTTACAGATAAAATAAAGTTAACATTTTGAAAAATATGGCAGTGTCGGAGTAATGCCGATAAAACTGTTCACTTAAACAAGCTTTTTTAAACGCTGTGGCAACGACTGGCTTCTTTTTGTTGTATTTGCTCATCTTGTTTAAATTTGAAGTTGCCATATTGAACATAACATATAATATGGAAAGTTCAAACATAAACTTAGCTTTAAAAGTTACCGATAGGATGATCCTTCCTTTAGCTTAACGCTTACTTCTATCTATTTGGCCACTTATAATAATGAAAAACAATTTATCTGCCAGTTAAAATCCTCCCTTTAGTTAACGGAAAGTTGTAATAATAGCCCAAAAACTACTTAAACATGAGAAAAAAAGCGATTAGGAATTAATCCACCATCCAGTTTACACCTTCCATATACAGTGAATCACTATTGACATATTGATTACACTCCTAGTAATAGTTCGAAACTATGTTTAAGAGCTGAATTATTGAATTGAACAATTAGCTTCTCTTCGAAACCTTTACAGGGTTATTCAGTCTTTAAAAATGACCTCAACCGGTAATGACAAATATGCATCTTAGTTCGTCTACTGCACATACCATTTATAGGTTGTAAACATAGAAATCAAAAGTCGCCGTGGTCTAGTAGGTAGTGTATTGGCCTATAAAACTTAGCTCATACATTTCGAACAAAACGAAACGTGAACATTTATTTCTTCGGCGACTTCCTCTCAGTATGTCCCGCCTTTCTTGGATAAAATTAACATACATAGCCTGGGTGATGTGAGAATCTAGGTCGTAATCTTAACTAAGGAGTTGCAATGACCAATTAAGTAAGTAAGTATCTTTGATATCTTTGTGTGCAAAAGTACCTTCCCTTCAAAAAACTTATCAGTATATGGACATTAGCTGCAATCATTCTTCTGACGATGAAATTATTTAAAAAATGTATACGATATTGTCCGCTTCATGGGGCTCCATCCATAGTTCGATACAAAATCAGAGGCAGCTATGTGTTGTCGAAACTCACAGAAAGCTTAAACTGTTCAGGTTTTCTGGCACACTACTTGATCAATAGGCCACTCCTACTAAAACTCTAATGTCCAAAGTAATGGTAAGACATTTAGTAAGTCGAGTTGAATGCAGTGTTTCCTACCAAGAGAGTAGAAAGTAAAAATAAATGTTTAGGGAAACTTCCATTCGTACTATCAAGTTACAAGAGATGTAAGGAACATACTGTTAGGGACTGTTCTTCATATACGAATATTTTGTATAAAAAAAAATGTCATTTCTAAGGGACTTTCTCATATCTTTATCTGAACTATTGCATGCAAATGATACTAGATTAGTTCGCAAAAAAACGAACTATTTTTTGAACCACTTTGGCATGGTATTCAAGATTAATTATTTTAGTCACTACAACTGATCTAGGTTAGGTTAGATGAAATTGTCAGTCACTTCAAAAAGTTTACTTTATTAAAGTCCTATTTGGCCACACTTTTATAACCATTCAGTCATATAATCATAACTTTTATCTGGCATTTCTCAACCTATCTGGTCTCTTTACAAGCGGGTTTGTTATACCAAATTTCTCTTGCAAACGTGTGAAGTGTGATGCCTGAGATCAATTGTTTGTCTCTTTATAGAGGAATGATAACCCCAGTCTTACCAATTCGTCAACATTATTGTTACTTTTAATGCTCCCGTGTTTAGAAACCTCTGTGAGGGTAACCGTCGAATATATCGATATATTCTCCACAGGCTTCTGTTATCCTTCAATAATCTTAGATAAGATGTACACACTGTGTAGCTAATGAATGAACGCTGTAGTGTCAATAAATATGCGTTAATACTCTTTTATCAGTCATTATTTTTTACACTCATACGCTTTTACAGTCATTATTTTGGCGCCTTTGGGTAATGCAAAGGTCAACCTGTAAACTGTTCTAAAAAGAATTCAGATTAGAATTGTCTTGAGAATTTTATTATGGATATATTAAGAAAGTTTATGATAGTAGGAGATACTAGCCATAGCTCAAGTTCGAATGAAGATATACCGTTTCAAGTGGTTCTCAATGAACCTGAACTGTATAGATCTCACTCTCTTCCAGAAAAAAGATAACTATTACTATGAACAGGACCCATTACATGTGGATCATTCAAATTAGCAAATGGATGCAAACTGGCTTATTGTTATGCAATGTCAATGTATATCATATTTTCCCAGTCCACATTTGATGAGGCAGTAAGATATCTTTGGTGTAAACTGTCAAAGAACCAAATTATACCCAAGAAAGTTTTAATATGTCTTTAATATGGTATACGAGTATATGTTAGTGCAGATCTATGGTATTTTTGTGACCAAAGTAGTTAAAGTGTTCCTAACTCCTACTGTAAACTTTTAGATGTCAAAAGTGTAAATGATGCCAAGTTGTGATCATTCTAATCGTATTTTTATGCTATGCTGTGTGCTATGAAGTATAAAGTACTTAAATTATCTAAAAGTAAGTGCAGTAGACCCCATTCAAACGATTCAATTATGGTCTTGTATTCAAAGTATGAACATGAACAAAAATCTCTTAATTATAGAAGGCATTTGCCAAAAGAAGACTCACATATGATCGCCAAATGCAAACCCTTTGCAAAATTTTTAATAGTGAGTAGAATGAAGTGAAATTTGACTGAGATAAGTTCATTGAAAAATGTTGTTAGGAATTGATAAGAATTCTATGTGCTAGGATGAAGCTCTAGCTTTCCAACATAATCTGGCAACTTCTTTTCATATGTTTTTTCTTTTAAATTCTATTTAAAATTCATATAAGCCAGTGCATTTTAAATATTTCAACGATTGTCATTTTATAAGATTATTATCTTGTTAAGAACGTATCTTTTTTTAGTTTTTAACAACAAATTGTTAAAAAGAAAAACGAAAACATTACAGACAATTTTAACTGAAAACATTTTCATCTCTTTATGTAATTCAAAGTATTTATTTTACTTGTTATGTTGACAAAAAAAAGAGAAAAAAGAAGAAGAAACAATTAAAGAAACAATATGTTTGTTTGGTGTGAAGCTTGTTAAGGTTTCTTAAAATAATTTAAGGGTTGTTTTCGAAAGAATTTTTTTAGAAGCAATATTCATGAATACCTACAACCGTCATTATAATTAGGGTCAAGAGCTAAGAACAGCCTGAATAATTTCTCACACTTTATTCAATCGAATAATTAATTTCTTAAGGGGGACAAGACTTCATTAGCGGTATAAACAATCATGACATTTAATAGCAAGTACTAAGTGTTGGAAGATAGACGTTGAATAAAACACACAACATTTGTAGGAAACATTTTAATATGCAATGATTAGAAGCCCAAGACGCAAGGTATTCTTCAAATCTGTTTTTACAATCATATTGTAATCAAATATTGCTTCAATAGCGTGCAACTGTTATTCTGTTTTAAAACGGAAATACAAAATTTTCATGGTACAAAGTACGGTTTATTTTTGGAAGCGTTCATGTTCAACTGTTTTTAAATATTTTTAAGCCCTTTTTGATAAATTATATGTTAACCACATTTTTTTTAAGATTGCATTGAATTGTAATTTCATCTTCTTTTTTTTCTTTCTTCGACTCTAGGGTAACTGAAGTAATTTTAAGTATTCATGAGAGTCATTTTCTGGAACATGTGTAAAATACATGTCCCCTTGCACGATTGACATTGATCGATGACATTCGGTTGAAGAATTTTAAAATTTACTTTGTATGTCGAATCTTTTCAAGAAAAAAAAACAAAAAAGAAAAAAGAAAAATGCTGGCATCTTATGTTTTACAAAGTCTACAGAAATTTGAATTTTGTTTCTCGAGATGCAGCATATGTTGCCGTACCTTGTTTCTTTAGTGCTGATAGTTTAATGTCATAATAGAATATTCAACCTCTTAATACGTTTAAATACTGCTTGAGTGTTGGTTCTTTTTTTAATTGATCTTATTATCAGATTTCTTCATAAAAGAAAATACTTCTCTAAACCGAAAATGTTAACATAAATATTGTCACCAAAATAGTTAGTGGCAATTCAGCGATTCCATATGCCATATGAGCAATGTCATTTGAATGTGGAACGCAGTTCAGTTCAATTTTAATTCGTACAGATTCTAGGAACTTATGAAATACTTGGCAACCCTGACCTAACGGCCATAGTGTTGTGAAACCTACGTTTCCCTGCTAAATAGGACGTTCTAAGCAAAATATATTTTTTTAAGCAAGACTTGCAAGTTTTATATGCCATTACATGCAGATGTTGTAGTTTACACACTCAAAGCTCTAATCTCAGTTTGCAAGCTTCTGTTTTAAATAGATAGAAACTTGACGAAAAAAAAAACCATAGATCAGGGCATCAATGGAGAACGCAGATATTCAGGTTTCATTTGCCAATGAGTCTAAAAGGGAAATGATTCAGCTGCTTGGAAAGTCAACATTTATAGCCCCAACGCCTGCGCATTACAATTTTCTCTGTCCCACAGTACATCAATAGTCGCCGTTGTCTCGGAGGTAGTGTGTTGGATTATTAGACGCGAGGCTTCGGTCCAGGTCAGACGTCTCCAACAAAACGACTGAAGGGTCGTAATGACCAGTTATGTATGTATGTATATATGTATTCATGGACGAGGACGGCTGTCCAGGTGAACTAAGGGATTTTCAAGGAACCAAACCAACAAAGATTGCGCTCCTTTTAAAATGGCCATGTTGGCGGCTTGGAAAACATTGCTGCGATCAGGCAGCCTATATCACAGCTTGCTTTGTCTAGCGTTTAAAAACCATCGGCATAAAACTCACCGGTCCCAATTGAAATTTCCAGATCTTCAGACCAAAAGTCTCTGGCTTGAATTATAAAATTAAATGATTTATTCAGAAAGTTATGCTGCATCAAACAGTCTCTTCAGAAGTGAGGCCACGGTTCTCTAATATTTCTCCGGCGACTTCCTCTCAGCAGATTTCTGGCAAAAACTCTGAGATAAACAAAAAATTGCCAAAAAAAAGTTTCTTAAAAATTGTCGTTTAAAGTCGACTTTAAACTGTAGATTCCGCCAATTATGCATAAAATTGACACACACAACATAAGTGGTGTGAGAAGCTTGGTCGTTATCCTGACTAAAGGTTTGTAATGACCAATTATTTATTATATACGATATTAGTGCAGGATAGGCCAGGTTGGAATTGCATTAAGACTTACTATCTGTCTATCTTTATTATTTAAATAGAAAGAAAAAGAAAAGATTAAAGAAACTAAGACCTACGGTGTCATATACAAGGACTATGGACAGTTATACTTGTGCTGATAAATGAAGACGTTAAACTAAATAGCGTCTTGTGGCCTAAATTGATGAATTTATTTTTTATTTATTTTTATTTTTCCTTAAAAAGTTAGCCAGTAACAAGAGAATTTAAAATTTTCGAAATGAACTTGAGATCTCACCGCCTTTATAACGACTACTAAACTTCGTGATCCTTTTTAAGTTTATAAAAACACTTTTCTTGTGTTCTCTACAAGTGATAAATGTACAATTCAAGCACACTTAATTTAGAATCAAGACTTAATGGCGTCTAACTACGAATGGTTTAAGCGGTAGTAAGACTACCATAAAAATATTAACGATCGAAAACTAACGATCTATTTTGTGATTCGTAAGAATTTCTACGATTGAATAGTAAATTGGTTAAAGATAAAAATCAAAGCTTTTTTTTATGAAACACAATTGATTTTGATTGATTAAAAAATAATTGGAAATAAAAAGACTGTCAAATCAACAACAAAATTATCATCAAATCAATTGGAAAACTAACGGAAAATTTTAATTTTCTTTCAGGTTATCAAAAATGTTGAAAGTTTTATAATTTGGTATGGCATTAAGGAATTAAAACAGCAGTAATTAAAGAAAGCAGTAGTAAGCATATAAAAGAAAAATCTAATACGAGCTAATAGAATAGGAATAGAAAAGAAATTAAAATTTTAAATACAAATTAAGAGTTCACTGATTATTTATTATGGCTTACATGTTTTAAACAGCAATAAAAATAATCAAAACAGATTAATAAACAAATAAAAAAAAGAAAAACAAAAAACAAAAATAATAATAAAAACCTTAAACATATCGAGTTTGTGCTTTAAGTCTTTTGTTTCTGTGAATTAAATATTGTACAACGTAGGTAATATGCAAATACCTACGGGATAACAAATAAACGAAATCCTAAACATTTGCATTTTGAAATATACGAGTATGTGTGGCGATAACATGCCATAAAACCGTTTAAGCAATAAAAATAATATAAAAAAAAATTGAAAAAACAACTGTAATAAGCTAATCATTTCTAATTTTTGTAGAGACCTGTTGGTTAAATTTTTTTTATGGATTTTCTTGTTCACAAATTTCAAGAATGTCCATATTTCATGTGTATTCTTGAGGTAATAATTTCTGAATCTCTTACCAACACCTCCATGTATTATCGTTTGTGGCCTTTTCGGATTTTCTGCATCATGGATAAACACTACTGCCGGCTTACCATGTAAGTGCACATTGGGCATGAGACTAATCTTCTGTGTGCTCAATAATGAATTATAAATGCCAGAAACAGGTTACATTCGAAACTTTTCATAAATTGCACGTGAAAACACACAGCAACCCGGGAAATGAGAACAAGTATTCATGCTGCATTAGAAACAACTGCAAAAAAAAGAAAAGAAAAGAAAAATTGTCTAAGAAATATAGAAATACAATGATGAACATTTGCTAAGTAACAAAGCAAAGTGAAATTGAAAATTTTAAAATTTTGATGTGAAATACTTCATGAATTGAGACTGAGCCATGCCTCAAAGCAATAAAACGTGTTTAACCCCATTCGAAATTTGATTTAAACTTATTTACTCTTTTGGGTAACCAATCTTCTTCTTCTTTTTAGGCTCCCTAGTGCCAGACTATGACAGAGATGATGTTTTATAGTCTCCTCTTCATCCTCGTTTCAACATACACAATTTGTTGTAAGGCTTTACCAATATTCGGGCCTATACTCCCAAAGACCAGTGCCCATTTAAAGCTGCTATGATATACCTAATATGGAATTAGGTCCAGTTTAATACAAATTTTTTTCTGCATACATCAATATCGGATCAAATCTGTCTGATTTCTCTGTAAGTGTGTTCAATATTCCAAAGAAGTAAAGTTTGTGTGGCACCATTAGTTTGCTCCTCTGTAGAAGAATGCTAGTCACACATGCATGATTGTGCTAGCATTTGTCAACGCATCGGTTTTATTGTTATCTACAGTATCCCCACGTCAAGCATTTCATATGAAGGCAAAATGTGTCGCTATCTCTCTTAGAGGCATCTGCCATTCTTGGACAATCTTAATGTCAGAAAATATGGTTATTAACAATAATTTCATTATCCTTCTAAGAGGCTGAAATTATTTAACCAACAACTGAAGTATTATCAGCTAGCAATTTAATTCACAATCTTTTTTGAAAAAGATCGCACTGCCACCACTATGTTTAACACTTATACGGAATCACATGTCAAGCAGTATAAAAAGAGCGAAGAACGAACGAACGATTCTGGGAAAACGACATGACGCGATTCTCGCTGTCTAATTACGACTACGTGGCAGCACTGCTCTTCACTCTTTTTATACACCCTTTTATTCCTATCTGGTAACTTCACGATCTTTCTTTAAGTGTTATTGTTGTTCTCTTTAATCATTGTTTTGTTCTTTTCTTGTTATTTCGTAAGTTTTTGTTTGTGTAATTCCTATGTACCGTATTACATGTATGTTTTGTTGTTGTCTGCTTGTTTTATTTACTTATTTAGGTTGAGTTTGTTTTTTCCTTTACACAATGTATCAACTATGCTAGAAGATGAGTCAAATGGGTCACAAATTTACCAAATGACATAGAAAGCACTTTTGATAAAACTCCTTTTGTCATAAACTGGGCTTTATATAGGACGGAAGTAGAACATATGATATCCGGTGGAATGGCAGAGATCCTATACACGCAATCTGCGGACATGTACATACGTGAAGATAATAATAATACTGAGAAGATGAATCATGGATGAAGTCTTGGCAAAAATATATGAGACAAATAACATAATTCAAAGAGATCTCGAAAATCAATAAAAAAAAATCTTGAGATTGAAAGTCGACCATTTACAAGAAGTTTAAATTTACTAGAATAAACAGGCGACTACTGGGTGAGATAATGATAATGAGACAAAGGACAAGAGATAGCAATAGCATGTGATAGTCAGACAGCCATATGCTTGAAATCAGCCAAGTACGGAAACATGTGGAAATTCGTGGCAAAGAACAGACAGGCAGGCTTGCGAGAAATGGAAGATAAAGAGAGACAAAGACTCTTCTTAAAGGCATCAAAACTTTTGTTGGAAAGACTATCCGGCATTAACCCCTAATAATACTAACTGATCTTTTGACACGACACTTATTAAGCATGGCAATCGCCTCAAACATGTAGATCTTGTGATGGTAAGAATGAAGTATCACAACATATTTTTGGAATATGTAAACTATTAATGAATCCCAGAAGGAAAAATCGAGGTTATTTGCAGAAAATTGTTCTTGTTGACACCAAACAGCATCCTATAGTTCGTCAGAACATTTGGCAATACTGTTAAAAGTTTACAATGTCTTCACGTCAACCATAGTAAGGCTTAAATTTGGCTAGGGTTATCCATACAGTATCAGAGCAATGCGTTTGGTCGTTAAAGATATATTTGCCGTACCTTCTGATACCATGCACATATCGGTAAAATACTTTATGGCCTCCGCTAATAAAACACTTGACATAAATTCGTTCTTTTTCAAGCTGTAACAATTTCTAAATAATCAAAAGACTTTAGAGACAAGCTTGTTATTTATGCACTGTAATCGGATGTAGACCTTTATCGTAACCTTATTAAAATTTCCAACACTATAAGCAATTGGCAGTTGGCGGCACCTTGTAACAATGAATGATGCTAATACCTGAACTGTTTGTTACCTTGTTTTCTTTACCATTCCGCGTGCTCTCCACCACTTTGCCCATTTAGACACCATATTTCTGGAATAATTCTAAGCAGCTTGTTATTATCAAGTCAAAGTGTGTCTTGTTTTTTTTATTTTTATTTTTATTTTTTCTGTAGCAGTTCCTTTTAAGCTCGTTAATTCAATTTGAATATTCAAAGGTGTGCGACATATTCGTGACTTGTTGCTGAGCTTTTGCAATATTGCCAACACTTTAAGGTCTACTACTACTACAACTACTACTACTACTACTACTACTATTCGACTATATTGCTGTAGTAAATGTCGTCCGTCCGTCTGGTTGGTTTTAAGACTTTAAATATTACATTCATAAAATCCGTACAACTATTTTCTCATTCTAGATTCATAGCCAAAGTGGTGCTGAATAATACTCTCTCATGCAAGTACTCGCATTTGTACGTTTTTATAGCACTCGCACTCATATTAAATGTTGTAAAACTACAACAAGTATTTTGTTACAAAACTTTTCAGATGGCTTAAATACATAATAGCCATACACACACACACACACACACACAACACATACACATTAGGTACGGTAAATTGGTCAAAAAAAAAAAGGAAAAAGTGGAAAAAGATTTGAATACGTTTTTCTTTCTTTTTTTTTAAAAAATTTTTTTTCGATGTTCCAACTAATGTTCCTGTGCCTTTTAGTGTCATTAAAAAGCCATATAAATGAGAAACTCAGCAGGAACAGCACTTGCATTATTAGAAACTCAACACAACGGGCAAACAACCACAGAAAGAAAAAACAAGCAACTTAAATTTATGGGTTCTTAAATTGTTTAGAAAACTTAAATTATTTTTGAATGGCAAAAAAAAATTACTCGAAAATAAATGCTAGAATCAGTTTTACAAAAAAAAAAAAAAATCATGTCCCTGAAAAACAAGTGATCTTTAAGCATTTGTATGTTGTTTTCTTTTTTTTTTTTATAAATCACTGTCATCTTTTATAGATGTTTAGTATGTGACTTTCATATAAGCAAAGCAAAGCAAAGCAAAGCAAAGCAATGCTTTTTAAAATGCTGCTTAACAATATAGAATCTTAAATTAAAATAAAAACTAAAAATTATTTGCACGTTTTTGTTCATCTTCAGATAATTTAACAGATTATTCATCAAGTTTATAATGTCAGCTACACTCGCTGAATAATTGTAATTTTGCCGCTTGACACTTCCTTTGTAAGCTTCAGCGTTCATATAATCAAAATAGACAACAATAGCATATTAAACATAAACAAAAACAAAAACAAAAACAAAAACAAAATTTATATTTAAATAAATAAATAAACAAACTCATGATAATACGAGGAAAATACGTCACATTTTTTTTTGTATTTAAATGAATTGTTTTATTGTTGTAATAGATTTTTATTAATTACAGAACAAATCTGAATGAAAGGCTTAAAATATAAGCTTTGTTTGAAAATAAGTTTGTTTCTTAAGTCTTTTGATTTCTGATTATGTCAGAGTTTTGTGTAGAGTTTAGAATCAAATTTCTCTCAGTAAATAACGATTGTGATCTAATTTATCTGGAAATACATTTCATATCAATTACGTAAAGTCGCCGTAGTCTAGTAGGTAACATGTTGGCTTCTTAGGCTTGACGCCTCGGTTCAAATTCTAAACGAAAGTAAAAAAAATATTTCATTGACGACTTCCTCTCAGCAGATTTCTGACAAAAATTCTGTGAGTAATAAACTTGTCATGAAAAGTTTCTCAAAAATCTGTCGTTCGGAGTCGAATTTAAATTGTAGGCCTCCCATTCGTGGATAAACGAATATTGGTAGTGTGAGAAGTTAGATCGTAATCCTGACTAAAGGGTTGTATTGACCAATTACGTACGTACGTAAGTTTGATTATATCAATTGTATATGCCTTTAAAAGAATTTTAATTGCTAGAACCTTGTACTGTTGAAAAAAAAAACATTCTCTACTGTTTGTACATTTTCAAGATGGAGTACTGACTCCGTTATTATAATCAGTAGTAGAAAATTGCACTATGCGTGGCCTCTCACGAAGCCCTCTAACGAAGACAAACAAATTATCGTATCATCCGAGAATTTTCGAAAGGCGCCGTTGAGGCTAAATGATAAATGGTAACTGCGTATAGATGGTACTTAAAGTAAGACGGTAAAGCATGGCGGCGGATGATCCAGCAGAATAATGCAGGATCAGTGCACTAAGATATGATTCCAAGATAACAATATCAACGTATTAAAATGCTTCATGCTCTCTTCAAATTCAAATTCTATCAAGAAATAATGAAATAAAGAAAAAACAGAAACACCCAGAGGAAAGTGTCCTATAAACTATGATCTAGTTTAGGAATTCAGTCTACTTGGTATCCCATGTCGAATTTCCTATGCAAAATCCTGTTGACCATGTGTTTAGATGATGTTAATCAATTTCAAACAACACCGGAATCTTTGCAAAATATTGCAGACTCAAGAACAATATTAGATCTTAAATAAGTGCAGACCTCTCAGTTCTTCACAACAGCAGCAACTGTCAACCGTTTCAAACAAACGCTGGAATCAAGCAGGAATGCCCACTATCACATCTGTTATTCACCATCGTACTGGACGAAATCATGAGCGAAGTCTGTTCAAAGAGAAGTGGAATAACATGGAGCCTCTCACGCCAACTCGAGGATTTGAATTATGCAGATGATATTTGTCTACTCTCGCACAGGATGTCCAACATGCAGTTAAAACTCGAACACCTAGAAAGATTGGCTCGCAACGTTGGACTTGAGATAAATATCAAGAAAACCAAAGCCATGAGAATTCACAACAATAGCACAGAAAACATCATGATACGAGGCCAAATAGTCGAGTACGTCGATAGCTTCTGCTATCTAGGGAGTACTATGACATTAAACAGCGGCGCAGAAACAGATGTAGATGTAGATAGACTCAATAGAGCGAGAACAGCATTCGGGCGACTGCACTCTGTATAGAGAAGCTCACATATATCTATGCGTACCAAGCTAAGAATATTCAACGCTTGTGTAAAGTCAACGTTACTATACAGTAGCGAAACTTAGCTTATATCAGGTATTCATTAATAAATGCCTAAGATTCATATGCAGAATATTCTGACCCAACATCATCAGCAACGCCTACAGGAGCAGATTAAAAAGAAAAAATGGAGGTGTATCGGCCATACATTCACAAGAATGGCGCTAGAGTGAAATAAACCGTGGCAGACCTAAAAACACCTGGAGACGCACGGTCCTGCAAGAACTAAGGCTTAATGACCTGACATGGGAAGGCGCAAAAATATCAGCGGAAAATCGTGTCAGTTGGAGATGCTTTGTGGAAGCCATATTCTCCCGAGAGGGATAATGGAAAAAGAGTGCAAATGTTTTATTGAAATTATCATTTTTTATAACTGTTTTGAAAAGGAAATAACTTTACAAATGGAAAATTTGCAACACTTAATAAAAATTTTAAACAAAAAAAAAAGAACATAAAACGACAATGAAATTTAGTTTTGTGATGCATAAGCTAACAATTAGTGCAATTAATTATCAATAAGTTTCTTATTTTCTATCCTCATCAAATCTCTAAGTCTCGCATTCACGTCCTTATTATTTGTCTCTTTTACCTGGGAATTATGACAATCTACACAAGGAGGTAAGTAAACTAACTATCGGTCCTAGCGCCCATACTTTTTTAACGATATTTCTTCAGAAGATTTTGGCTTAAGTTACCTAACCGAGAATATTGGTGTACTGGAGGTTCAGTTCAGAGTGAGTTTGGTCTATACTGATATACTATGACAACAAACAAGATGGATCATAATGTCCAAACTGTCGACTTTCATCGGAATCCAATGAGAGTTTTTCAGGTTTTAGCCAAATGTGCTGATATCAACCTGAGGTTGTGTTCAAAGATAAGAAAATATCCTTGGTTGTTATGGTATGACATCTAAACTTATTAGATTATGCTACGCAATGTCGAAGAAACTAGCATTTGAAAATGAGTGTCAGCTGTTTTCTATACCTGAACATGGCAGAGTTTTGGGCAACAGACTGCAAATGAGTTGCTGAATAAGAACTATTCACGAATGGAAAATTGGAAAATTCTTGAGTTAATGGAAAAAGGACTTAGACAAACCGACGACAAGTCACCAGTATGATGGCTCACTATGAATTAAACAAATTAAGGATAGTTTAGGTTAGGTTAGGCCGGAGTGGTAGCCTCTGATATTAAAAAGCTCACTTGAGCACGCATAGTGGCCCGTTGTGACGCCACAGGTGGACGCAGTCCCTGTACTGAGCAAGTTCTACCAAAGCCAAGAAAGAAGAAGTCTGTCAGCACAAGGACTGCACAAAAAAATTAAGGATGTTTGCTAATTATTCTTGCATGCATCAGTAGCATCTGGACATCTATTTTCGTCATGAATACTTGATAGATTTTTTTATTTATTTTTTTTAATCAACACTCAGTAGCATTTTGTTGGAATATAGGAAAGATAGTTTATAGCAATTCTAATATTGTGTAATTGTATACATACCTACTCGTATCCACCAGGGAGTGAAATCCATTTCTACCATTAAAGTTTCGAATTGCTAGCATAGACCGGTGGATCAATTAAACAAACTACAGATCAAAGCTGAACAATATTTCTAGCAATATCCAGTGATTGTGCATGTTCTACTTTTCAAAAGACACTATCTATGCATTCCATTAATTCATCCAAAAAAAATTAATTCACAACAAAACTCATAAATATAGTAGAGCCTACAAATACATCCTTCATTCAGTACCATTAACTACTGTAACCCAATTACAGTTTTTGTAATTAATTTGTAAGTCTAAATACAATACCAATGAAAAATAATCAAATAATCAATATTTATTATGAGACATACGGTTATTGTGTTCTAATTTATAACAATGCTGGCAAAACGAAAAAAAGAACAGAATTGGAAACAATAAAAATTATTGGCTCATAAATAATAATTTTTTTTCTTTATGTTTTTATGTTTTATTATAATAACTGGTTCTACGGAAAAACTGACGAAAAAAAATACGCCAACAATTTTGATTTACAATGTTAAATTGAATTGAATTTGTTGTTGTTGTTTTTTTTTATTAAGAAACAACAGAAAAAAATAATTACAAACAAAAGCATAAATAGATCACAGCTCAGAATATATTCAATGAATATGAAAAAAAATACAAAAAAAATCTACATTCACTCGGCTGATGGAATAGAAGAAACAAACAAAAAAAAATAGAAACACTTGTGCGCTTAATCGTTAACATTACACTCTTTGCCAGCACCAGCACTAGCACACAATACCATCAGACCTCATGCATTTACCATGAGCCATACATAACATTGTTTTAGCTCCCCTTGATATGAAACTGATCTTTGACAAGATTTCTCTGCTAAAATAAGCCAAAGAACAACAACAGCTCACAGCAACGAGCAACGAGACAAGTGAAATACAAGAATTTGTTATTCAATATGAACAACAACAATAAAACAATACAGTTAAAGCTCTCTTATAGGAATATTTACACTCTCTCCTAAATAAGAGAAGTTGTGATATGCTATCGTGTAGAATTGAAACTGAAACTGGTTTGTTTATAAACATTTCAAATGTTTGCTTATGAATATTGGAGAGATTTTCTGTTAACCGTTTCGTTTAATTTCAAGCCACTGTTATTAAATTTTAACCGTTTACTGTTAACAAACTCTCACATTCTCTTTCGTATGCTCGCTCTCTCTTTCTCTCTCTCTCTCTCTCACTATCTTGCCATGTTTTTACACCTGCATTAAAAATAATAAACAGACACTAACGTAATGTAAGTACTGTGGCTTAAAACCAGTTTTACTTATTGGTTTTATACTCATTTTTATATGTTTTGTTGTTGTTGTTGTTGTTGTTATTGTTACTAATGCTCTTATAAGTCTTGCATCTTTCATTAAAACATGCTTTGGTTTGTTTTCTTATCATTTTTTTTGCGGTTTGTTTATGAATTTCTTGTTTTTGTTTTCTAAGAGTCTGTCCGGACATAGAGTAACCACTTGTTTTTCTGTTGTTGTGTGTTTTAATTTCAGTTTAGAGCGAACTATTGAGGCGTTTTAACGTGTTGCCGCTATATTTGTGCATTAGAAACGTTTGCCGACGGTTTCAAATAGTTTCTATTTTTCTTTTTTGTTTTGTTCATAGATATACTCAAACATTTAGCGGTTCTTGTACAAATCGATAAATATACGATAAAAACGAAAACGAATTTAATTAAACGCCTTAAACTTAAAGTTTAAACACGGTTTAAATAATTATTTTGCTTTATAAATGAGAGTGCATTTTACGGTTTACGTATACGAGCGTATGTGTGTGTTTGCGTGTGTCTGTGTGTGTTAGTATAAGTAAGAGAGAGCATAACAATCAAAATATTGCATTTGCGCAATAAAGCCAACAATTTAAAAAATAATTAAAAAAATTAATAAAAAAAAAATAATAATTAAAAAGTTTATGGGCAATTTTTTGCAAAACCGTCAAAATATTCTTTGTTGGTGTCTGTCTATACGTTAATAATTGATTGTTTTCCGTTGGTGGATAATAGAACAACAGGTGGTTTTTCAATTTCAATTTCAATTTCAATTTCATTTCATATACCAGTGGAGGTATAAATTAAAAGCGAAAATCAAGCGATTAATTTAAATGGAATATTAAAAAGTGAGTTGAGAAGAAAATTGTTAATAAAAAAATTAAAAACAAAAAAATTTAAACATAATTTTAAGTGCAATAAAATAAAAGTGTTGAAGAAAATATTTTAAAATATTTGCAAATTTAAGAAGATTCTTTTATGATAAATTTCATTTTCATTTCATGTTTCATACAAAATATTTACGAGTTGATTATTCTCATAATAATAATAATAAGTTAAAAAATAATAATAATAATAATAAAATAAAAACAGAATTGAAAGAAAAAAAATTAAAAGCATAACAATTAAAAACAATAAATTTTTAAATCTGAATGTGAATACCATAATGAAGTGGTCCTGTCTATATGCATAAAACAAACCGCAATTGGAGTAATTGGAGGAGTAATAAAAAAATCCAATAACAAAAACAATTGCTATAAAAGCTATACAAAAATAAATTAAAATTTTAATGTTTGAATTTTATTAATAAAAGAAGTGTTGCTTTTAACTTGTTTAAGTGATAAAAAATAAATTTTACCAACATTTTAATAAACAAAAGAAATTATTTGAATTTTTCATTTTATTTCTTGTTTATGAAAAATATCATAAAAAAATCAATAAAAAAGAAAGAAACATAAACAATATAACAATAACAAACACATTCTGGTGGTTACAGTGTTATGAAAACAATTCAAAATTAAGTGAAATGTCATAAACCATATGAAATATTATAAGAAAATTATTAGATGAACACATCTAAAGCTTAAATAATTGTGGAAGAATTTCTTTTATTGATTTCTTTAATATCGAAAAAGTTCAACTAGAACTTTGATAAAAAAAAATGCAACAATGTTTTCTAACATTTAAAAAGAGTGTAATTAGACCATTATTTAGATATTTTTGGGATAAAATCATTATTCCAGGAGTGTAAAAATCTTGAATTTTCTAAGCGAAATACTAATCCGACTACGTGTTGACAAATACTACGGAATTTTTAATTTATGTGTTACACTAAGAGAATGAAAATAAATAATTTGGAGTACTTACTGGCCGTAGTCTAGTAGGTCAGACATCTCCCACAAAAATAAATATGAAAAAATATTTATTTGGCCACTACCTCTCAACTGATTTCTGGCAAAAACTCTGAGAGTAAATAGTCTTAAAGTAAATTGAAACTGTCGGTATCGCTACTCTTGTGTAAAATTTGCACACACAAAATAAGTGGTGTGAGAAGCTAGGTCGTAATTTTGATTGATATATAATGGAGAATTATATACGTAATAAATTGGATACGCTTGACCCAATGTATACTGTAGATGCATAAAACGTCCCAGCCAAACTCTACCAATTTCTGCTGGTTCATCATAGATATGTGCGGTCTGGTGAGACATGATGGCATACAACATCTTACTTGCTCGTCAATTCTACCAATTGAAGTATCGCTTGCTTCAATTCAGTTAATAGTTGTCAATACAGATCGGAACTAATCTTTTGGTTAGGTTGGAATAACCTCACTGGACACACAACAATTTCTTGGTATCAATACTGGCTTTAACACCGTCTTGCTTATTCCAATCAATTTAAATCAAATAATTGAAAATAAACAAATTTTTCCTTTTTGGTTAGACGGCATTGGTGGTGTGAATTAAATCAGTTAAGTTTACACTCCATTATAACTAAATTATGTATCAAGAAATGACACAATAGCCGAACGATTTCATTTGTTTTCATTACTCTATGGAAATCCGAGTTTCTTATGTAAAACAAATCTTTTTTAGAAAAAGTTCCATCACTTTGTTTTGAGGCTTGAAAATGGTGGTTTGCTTAGCCTACCTTAATGTTACGTACCGTGAGTTCATATAGATTTCAGCATTTGTTTGGAATTTGTTGAGTAATTTATTATACTAAGAGAGTTTTGACTTGAGCCAGCTTAATATTTTCCTATTAATATTCCTTAAATGAATGCGCAATTTTATTTCTTAACTCATCCAAGCACATTCGACTTGTAACTTCCTAAAATATTGTGGCCAAATTGTTCTAGTAAAAAACGAGGGACAATACAGCTCTCGCCTTCACACAGAATACCGATATTATCGTATTATTGTATACGAAAACTGAATTTAAATACTATTGGTGTTGACCGAATATAAATAAATTTTATTTCCAATTAAGATTTGTAAACTTCAATAGAAAAATAAAAATTTATACCAAGGCGAACTTAACTTATATGAATTCGCCTTGATTCGACCATTTTTAAGTTCATTCAGAGTGCGAAAACTTCTGCAAATCTCTTTTTGCAATTTGTATTGCAACTTGTGCAATAAGCATTGCCATATCATATACAAATGTGGCATGGTTGTATTAACGTTTTTATGAATACTTAAGAATTGACAATTTTGACAGCTTATTTCTAAAATCTTATTCCTCTTAATCGTTCTTCCTTAATTAGTTTGTTTATCTTTTTCACACAACATACTGTATGATTAGAAGACAGCTGTTAAGTTGGCGGTATATGAAATAGTCGGCTATGTTTGTAATAGGCCTTCAAAATATAATCGAAACAAACTTTTATTCTTATTTACAAATTTTTATTAACTAATTTTGTAAATTTGTTGAAACTGGAAAATTTTTACTGGATTTTAGTGCACAAATATTCCCTTGGCCTAATCTATAAAGGTAAAATAGTTATTTTTGTTCATATTTTCAGTAAAAGTTACATAAACAAGTGTTTTACTTTAATATTATCTATTAGTGTACGGTTTCTGGCGTACACAGCATTATACCATTCACAGTTTCACATCTATCCTTTATTATATTCGTTCTAGCTATATAGGAGTCTAACCCTTGTATTGACAACGGAAACGTGTTTCCTGCCCTGAATAATAAAACACGCTTACCTTTATACACAAACGTAATAAAAGGGCGTGCTAATATGTTCTAAATTTCAGACTAACTCATCCACAACACTATGTTATAACTGCCAACAGACATCTATCAGATGAGTCCTGTGAAAATTCTGACTTTTAGTTTGTGTTGTGCAGCCACTAGCAGCAGACTACCATGTGATTTCAGAAGGAAATAACAAAATTATATGAATGTCTGCCACATCTGGATTACTCATCGAATTTAGGGCCTTGATTGTTTTCTAATAACAAATCAATTATTACTTCAAATAAAAACAAAAAATTAACATTTTTGGAAAATTATCATTTTGTGTCACAAAATTCGCACGATGAATAAATTTGATATTTGTTTTGACTTGGTAGTTTGTGCACTGACTTGATGTATGCTGAATATTTTGACAGATATTATTGCCAACACAAAAAAAGCTCAATTGCAATAAATGTTCCTTATGGTAACATTTGTTTTGACGCTCACTTCACACCGGTAAAAAAATATGGTAACATAAAAGCAAAAAATAAAAATTTAATTCTCTAAATTTTGTGCGTTTTCTTTTTAAGTTTATAAAACAACCGTACTTACCGTGTTCGTAATTATTTGAATTTTAATTAAATCGGTTCAATGTAACGTTGTGTATATATCTTTGGAGATTGAATTACTTTTGTGAGTTAAACGTGAGAATTTTTAAGAACATCTATAAGAATATCTTGACTATGTTTCGACTTTCTAAAATCTGTAAATTAATGAAAAATTGATTTCTTATTTGAATCCAATTTGTGAATAATGCGTAGGCTGCTGAAAGTAATAATATACAAAAAAAAATTAATTTTACATTGGAACAGTAACATTTATTTACGTTTATTTAAGAACTTTATAAATATCTTCATTCTTTAAAAAACCATCGTAGCCATTTTTTGTTCTCGAAGTTCGAGGTGTGTTTGCTTACTTTGGAGCCATAACCTTACACGAAGTTAACATAAAAACAATTAAGAATTAGATTGTAACTCCACTTTAATATCGAAAATATAAACGTAGAATGATTTTGATGTTGTCGATTGTTTATTGGAATATCGATTCATTATAATTCAACAAATGCATAGCAAGTGTTCGACTTTTTTTCTTTCACTGAACATGAACGTGTTATTTTCATAAAAAAAAAAATAATTCCATAAATTAAAATAAACCCCAACAGGTGTGTGTTAGTTAAACTTAAGGACAGAAATGCAATTTTAGTTTTCCAGTGGGTCAGACAAACTCAAGTAAAGTCAAGGCTTCCAAAAACGTTTTAATTAAAAAAAAATTATAAACCGCTTTGTAAAATAAATTAATCTTTAAAAATGGAAAATAATATATGTAACTTTCGATACATACATACATACGTAATTGGCCATTACAACTCTTCAGTCGTGATGTCGACCTAGCTTTTCACACCACATATAATGTGTTGGTTAATTTTTATACATTACTGATTGGATATACAGTTTAAAGCAGGGGTTACCAAAAATTTTTTGGTTGTGCATTTTTGAGTAAGAGAGAAAAGAAATCAAGAGAATTTATTTATGTACTGCCAAAGAAAAATGTTAGTAATATACGCTATTTTGATTTTCATTCCATCAGCATGGATAAAGTTATACATCTTTGACTCAAAAATTAGAGAATGTTTTTGGATATTTAGTAGAAGCTACTTTTGGTTCATAAAGCTACTAATAACAAACCTTTTCATTTTTACAAAAAAGAAAAAAAAATATTTTATGTCTACAAAAAATTTGTTTCCTTTCCTTATCATTTAAATGTCTTAAAATGTACTTTAAGAACATATTTTATATTTGTAATATTTTTTGAGTGTAAACCTGAAAAAAATGTCATAAAAATGTCAGTCTTATCGACGACTAAATAAGCAATGTGTGTGAATTCTCTCCGCACAATTGTGCTATGAAATGGTAATCCCTGGTTGAAAGCCAACTCCGAACGACAGATTTTGTTTTTGTTTTTGATACACTTTTTTTTTGGTAATTTTACGTACAAACATTTATCTAAGCCCTGGGGTTTTACACTACGACGACATAATTGGTAGCAAGTGCTTCTCCATTTGAGCTAATAAAGGTTCGTGACTAAACAAATTTAATACGAAAGAAAACTGAGAAGTGAGATGTATTCTTTACAATCTCATTTTAACCTATGTTTTAAGCAAATAGTAAACGAAACATATATTCCACACCCGAAACAGGTACATATATCGGTGCCTGAATTCAGTAATGGTCAATGCATCATTGTCTGATGAAAGTTAATGTCGAATTTACCTAAATAACTGTCTGCATAGCCATAAGGATCCGAATGTACAAATATTTATTGGATTTTACTTTGTTTTCTTTAAGAATCATAGGGCTGTCGCAGAGCACTACCTCGCTGTTTAATTATATTTTTTGCTTTGTTTCAGTTTCATTAACAAAGTTTTTCCAGTAAGTAGGGTATTGACCTTTAGTAGTAGATACTCATTGTGTCACATTCTTATTTAAGGAGGAGACCATTCTTGAACTACTGTTATGTACTCTAGATTATTAAGAGGAGGACTAATGAAGCCCATTCTCATAATTTCAAAAATGCATCAGTTTTGTAGCCTAAATCACAGGATATTTAATGATATCATGTCCCTCTAAAAATTTAAGGAAAGTGATATTCTATTTCACGGTCTATTGTATTTGTTCATGTGTGTTTAGTTCCAATTTTATTTCACTAGCACTGAAGTCTCCGTAGACTAGTAGATAATGCGGGTTGATTAGATGACAAGCCATGGTTCAAAAACTAGCCCAGACATCTCAAAGCAAATAAATTTATCATGAAAAGTTTCTAAAAAATTTGTTGCTTGAAATCGACTTTAAAATGTAGTGCCCATCACACATATGTAAAATTAGTGTGATGTGAGAAGCTAAGTCGTAATCATAGTTGAAGGGCTGCAATGACCAATTAAGTAAGTAATTAACACTGTAGAGGCTTATGAGTGTCAAATTTCTATTTTAATGCTAAAGATTTTAGAGCACAAATATCCCACAAAACTAAAAAATATTTCTAGCCTGGCCAATTTTTAATTTAACTTCCCTTAGGTCAAATGAAAACAGATTTATTCCTTTACGAATTGAAATTTGTCTTTTGAATAAAATGTAAATAATTAAACAATAAAAGCGAAGAATAAAAACAAAAAAAAAATCAATTTAATTGTCTAAAATGCCCTCAACACACATGTTCATTGAATAAACATTGTAGTCGCAAACATCTGAAATTCAAATAAAACAAGAAGAAAAAAATCAAATAAAAATTAGCAAAACAAAAAGCAAAAAAAAAAGGAAAAGAAAAGATTTGAAATTAAATTAAAGTGAAAGGTACGAATTTTCTTTCATAGAAATAACCATGCCACCAAAGGCAACATGACTAAAGTCTATACAGTGAATATTCATAAAATCGAGGCTAATCCTGTAAGTTTGACGGTAAAGGTATACTTGATAAACAACAAAAAAAAAAAAAGTAAACAACGTCAGTGAAATTTGTGTCTCGTATTACTTACGCGCATAACGACATTCATATGAAATTTAAGTACTTTTTTTGGCTGTAAATATATGAGCAAGATCATCATCAATTGGACGGAAAAGTAAAAAACAAAAACAAAAACAAAATGACTGTGCTTAGCGAAATTAACTATTTTGTTATATGGTTTATAAACTGAACCGTATAAATGGTCAAAATGCAAAAGCAAAAACAAAATCAATTGGAAATAATCAGTTAACTTTTACTTAAAGTACTACTACTGCGATATAAAGACAGAAGAGGCCCAAAAACAATTTTCAAATATTGGCAACGATTTACCACCAACACCAATACTATCACAACCACCACCGCTACATACAATAAACATCATCATTATCAAAGTGATGACGAACATGACGATCATTGCCATCATTATCGTCAACATAGTCACAACAAACGTTGTAAGCAGCCTTTGGGCATATTTTACTTGCTGTCTTGCTTTGCTGGCTGTATTGCTGTTTTGTGCAGTATTCATGCAACACACCACCACAATCATCACAAATAACATGGCCATCCATAGCACTGACTGCTTGATATTACTTAAGCACTGTCTTTTTTTTTTTTTTGTTGAAGACAGTGCCAGACGCTGGCGTTGTTTTAGTCGGCGGCGCATGCAATTGACCTCATTTGATGAACAACAATTGGTAAACGGGCTGTCAGGCTTACAGTCATATAGGCGACCAAAACTACCAGTCAGTTTGATACCAAATAATTTTTACCTTTTCTTTAGCGATTTTAGCATTTACAACGCTGTGTGTAAATGTGTTAAAAGAAATAAAATTTTTCATACAACAGAAAAAAAATAATAAAAAAGATGACCGTCAATAAAATGAGCACTGCCACTGAGTGTAGATTTCTTTTCATTTTTTTTTCATTCTTTTTGTGTAACTGCACTTTTACCGCCAAGTGCTTAACGGCGGTTTACCACTGAATGGGGTCAACAACAAAATAAAAACATCATGATCAAATTCGACAATTCAACAATTCGCAAATATATATAACACCCTCCTCTTCCCACCTCAATTCCCCTCTCACCCTAAGACAAACACCAAATAATAGCTATTGAAAGAAAAACATTTCTTCTGCGATATCATGAGAGTGCATTTTTTTTTTTTGTTCAAATTTTATTTCTTGCCAATAATTTCTATGTATGGTCTAAATGTGATCT
Organism: Sarcophaga bullata; assembly: GCA_005959815.1. Classification (NCBI taxonomy): domain Eukaryota; kingdom Metazoa; phylum Arthropoda; class Insecta; order Diptera; family Sarcophagidae; genus Sarcophaga; species Sarcophaga bullata. The sequence continues at coordinate 49,660 of QOCX01000029.1, read as the reverse complement.
ACATTTTTCTTTATTATTATTGTTATTGGCAATATTTCTTTTGGCTTTTTTTGTTTCCTCTGAAAAAATGTTCATTGTTTGATAAAAAAAAACAAAACAAAAATACACTGTAAATTGTTTTCCAGTCAAAAGCCTTTAAAAGCCTAACAAGTCTTCAGTTTTAAGTCCTTATCTTAACAAAATATTTACTGTCTTGTTAAAAAAGTTGAAATACAAACGAAATTGTCATTAAATTTTTGCTCTCCTTTCATAACACAAGTAAAAGCCTTGATTTAAACGCACAAGCCCACACTTTCCAGCAGTACAGTGTGCCACAAAGGTAATGCAGTGAATTAAAAGTATAAAAACTAATGAAAGTGTAAACTTATTTCATTGTCTACCAAGTTTTATTATTTTTTTCTGTGGTTTTCCAATAATTTTTTTTGTTGTATTTTTTGTTTATCTTTTTTAATTTATTTAAAATTTTATTTTAATTCTTTATCGCGCATAAGTGCCAGTATGTAGTGTCTTGACAGATACTTTAGTTATCGTTGTTATTGCAGAAGAAACTATCGATCCTAATCTTTATTTGGTTTTCCTCTTTAAGTCGCATAAATGGGACTGATAGAATCAAATTAAAAGGATGATAGATAAAGACCGAAATGGTAGAGACCCGAATTGAAGTTACACCAGAAACACCTAGACCGGGACCTTAGCTGAAGCTTAATGGAACATGGTTGCATTTTTTCATAACTAACAATCAATGAACGATAGCTAAATCGAAGATTTGACTTCGTTTCAATATTATAATAGTGAAAGGTATTGAAATAGTATGCGTTCTCTGGCTGTGTGGCATTTCGGTGGAGTCAAAAAAAATGAAGTAACGATTGGGAGGATAAGTACTTTCGCCTTAGAAGTGTTTAGGTGTGCCCATCACTAGAGTTAATGTGTTTATTACTTCGTATTTACGCATATTAGAAGCCGCCGTAGTCGAATTGATAGTGTGTTGGCTTATTAGATGTGAGGCAACGGTTCAAATAATAGCTCATACATCCTTTATAAAACGAAATATGAAAAATATTTATACGGCAACTTCCTTTCAACTGATTTCTGACAAAAACTAAGAGACTAAATTATCCTTTAGAGTACGAAGCTCGATTTTTTAAATAAAGTACGGATTGGGGTCACTAAGGTCCCCCAAAGAAAATGAGATTTTTTGTTTATATGTTAGCATAAAACAACTAAAAATCTTACATATTTTGAAAGTGCAAAACAATTATTTTATTAGTTTTCAGTTTTTATTTTTAATTATAACATCAAAACGTATTAATTTCAAAATATTTCATTTTACAATTTGTGAAGTTATTAAAGAAAGACTAACATTGGAGGAGCTGAAGTCTCCCACTCCGTACTTTAAGGGTTAAACTTTAAACTGTAGGTCCCGCCACTCATGTAGAAAATTAACACACAACATAAAAGGGCGTAATCCTGTCTGAAGAGATGTAATAACCATTTATGTATGTATGTATGTATGTATTGAGGAAGTGATTGTGTGGTCCTTTGTCGTTTGAATTAAAAGCGTAAACTTTAAAACTGTTTCCATAAAGAGTGTAAAAATTTTAGTTTTAATTTCATTTGGCCAATGTATTAATGCTACAAAGCAATACTACCGATAGATAAATTACGATGAACAAAACTCCATATGTTAAACGAATCGATTGACAACAATAGATTGGTCAAATTTCACGCAACCTCATATACATATAAAGAATGGAATTCGACATTTAAATTTAAAACAATTTTTCATAATCACAGAATTTTTTACTAGAAATTATAACAACTCCTGTATATAAATAAATAAATAAATACATAGAAATATATTGACGATAGTTGGGCATCAGACAGTCAGTGTGAATGTCACACCATAGAATTCCGGTTATGTTACTTTAGTCCAGAGCATAAACTTATACCACACGATTATAAGTAAGTTGTATGTATACCTTCCTTCCTTTATATATAAATGAAAATGACATATGCTTTGTCTATTTCCCCTTCTCAATAATTAAGGCAAGATAAGGCGCCTGCTAGTTGAATGTTATTTTTTTAGCTCAAAATCTTATGTCTTACTATATGATTCAAAATAAAAACGTAACAATGAAAAATATTATGACAAAAATCTTTTTATATTTTCGTGTCAGAAAAAAACTTGTCTACCTTAAATATATCATCTCTTATACGTTTTCTTTATATTCTTGTTTTAAATATCATATCCTCCTTCTATTTTTTTTTTATTCAACTTCAATACAAATGTTTTAACCCTCATATAAAATACTAATTATTATCAAAATTTCTTAATCTTTAGACAACAACAATAATAATTTTGTTTTCATTGTGTGCTCTTCTTTATTTTCAGAATTTGACAACGTCTATACAAACAGAACGTGTTGTTGTGGTGTATCATCAGGTTATTAAAGCAACAAAAGCAAAAAGAAATAATAAGAAACAAAACAAAACAACAACATTAAATAAATAATAAAAAAAAAATAAAAAATAAAAAAGGAAAACCAAAAAAATATAAAAAAATATCATCAACTTAAATATCTTAACTTTAAATATTTTTTTAAAGAATCCCTTAAAAAGTGTTAAAAACAAAAATTAACCGAACAGGGGTTTAGCCATATTATCATTATTTGGAATGAAATATTGTTCGATTGTTCGATTCTCTTTTCATTCTTTTAAGTGAAACGTGTTTATAATTTTGAAATTGTAAAAACAAAAAGCGTCATTTTTTTTCTTTTAAGAAATAAAATTAAGAATTTTAACTAAAAAAGAAAAAAAAAAATAAAATTAATAATAAATGTCCATTTAAGCCTGATTACGTGTTTGTAATATTGTATTATAAACTTAAGAAAAATGTTTAAAAATTTTTTTATTTAAATTAATTAAAAGCCATTTTAATACATACAAAAAAAAAGACATCATTGTCTATTATTACACAATAATAAATGAATAAAAAAATATATAAATTAAATAAATAAAAAAACAAAATTAAATTTTGGTGTCATATTAAATTGTAGTTTCAAATTTATTGTTAAAAAAACAAAAAAAAAAAAAGAAAACAAAAATAAAACAAAACAAAAATGAAATAAATTCAACAAAATATCCGGTTGAAATTAAACACTAACGTTTAACAACTTTAAGATTATTATTGACAACATTTTGGTGTGAATTTCGATAATAAATTGTGGATTATACCCGTTTGTCCATCCGTGGAAGGTGACAACATTAGCAGCAATATTAAAAGAAAATGTGAGTTTTTTTTTTGTGAATAAATTATAATTAAGTTTTATTATAGTAATTTACTTAAATGATCATAAACAAACACAAATGGCTTGTAATATTTTCATTACAGTGGCGTTGAAAATTGTAGATATACGGCTAGACACTAAAATATAAAAACTTTAATAAAGTCTTTAATTGCAGGCAGGTTTAAAGTATCGCATAGCCTTAAGCGTACAAGTTTTTCTAAATTTTAATCATATTATGTACGTCTTAGGATTCGCGTAAACTTTTAATTTCCAATTGTAATTCTTCTAATTTTCTTATCTCAGTTTATCGCTCATATTGACGAATGGAACAGCAATACACTTCAATGAACAATGATTGTCTGAGTTTATTTTTGATGCATGAAAACTAGTACTAGTAACGTAAACCTTTAATTGTTACATACATACATATACAATTGCTCATTACAACATTTCACTTAAGTTGTGTGTGTGTTAATTTTATACTTGAGTGGCGGGACCTGTAGTTTAAAGTCGACTCAGAACAAAAGATTTTTTGAGTAACGTTTCATGGCAATCTTTGATTTACTCTTAGAGTTTTTGCCAGAAATCTGCTGAGAGGAAGACGCCAAAGAAATATTTTTTAATCTATCGTTTCGTTCGAAATGTCTGACCTAGGACTTGAACCGTGGCCTCTCGTCTACTAAGCCAAGACACTACCTACTACATACGGTGGCTTTAACCTTTTATCGTTATGTTGTATTAATAGACTTTGGAGCTTTTGTTGGTGGAACTGCATATCGGGACCTTGTATATTTCCTATACTTAGGTCCTATATCTATGGACTTTTGTAAATTAGTTCTGTCGAAAGGCTCACGGTACTCTGTTGGCGCTAAAGGTGGTGCTGCTAAAATAATGGGTTTGCGTCTTTGGTTTCGAAATTCGAATTTTTTATTACACACATCAGTTACGATGGCACTTATTTGATTTAGTACTAACAAGAGCTTAGTGGATAGGTGCTACGAAGATGCATTACAAGAATGGGTTTTCCAGTTTTAATTCACACTTTTATAAAACGAACAAACACCTAAAGAATGCGAAGTCTGTCTTTGAAAAACTAAAAATTCAAGAAACATGCTTGCAATTGTCAAGCTCAAAATGCCTTTCAAATTCGTTATATTATTGCTTCAAACTGTGCTTAAAACATGTAATTAAGGTTCACCATAATCTTTTGTGTCAAAATTCGTCTTTGACTTATCTTTTTCCGATAATTCTTAGCAACACCATTGTTGACCTAAAGTCTCCATTGAAATTACAACCATTGCCCGAATATAACCTAAAATGTTTTGTAGGCATACGATCTATCCGTTGGCAATAAATCTGGATGAGATGTAAGACTATTTTAATTATTTGAGCATTGTTAGCAAGACTGCCGGACTAATTAAAGAGAGTCGAATTTTGGACAAGCTTAACATATTCACGCCGGCGCGTAACACCAGTGGCTCGCGCTAGACTGTCTCATGGGGCGGCGCGTACCTCCGGTGCAGTAGAGGGCCTTATTGGGCGGCTGTGTGCCACCGGAGGCCCGCACTAGACTGCCACATCTAGTGACATGTACAACCGGTGGTACGCATTTGATTATGCTATTAGAAGGCAGGTAACACTAAATATTTAGATTTTTAACACTTCTATTGCCGAATAAGAATACTTGAGAGTCAGGCTCTATTAAAAGCATTTATTTTTAATAACAATTATAACTGCTAACGTTAACTGTAAAAATTCAAAAGATATGATGAGAATGAAACGAAGTCATGAAGAAAAACATAAAACTTTACACGATACCGTCGTATTGCTGCAAAACAGCTGCCGTCCGGTAGAGCGAAAAGCCTTTAGCGCAGTCGCCAGTAGGCGACAATCATGATTTTAAACGCCGGCGTGAACGTGTTAATAGCATTCGTATGGCTGCTTAACCATACATAGGCATCTTCAAACGCTTTACTATTAACAACTGTTGGACTTCGTCTGTTGATGTACTCATTATTGTTGTTCAAATAAAAGTCGCCAGCATAATATAGGACGCAATTGTCATGAAAAAGTTTTTCAAAAATCTATCATTCAGAGTCGATTTAGAACTGTATATCCTGCCACTCATGTATAAAACTACCACACACAACATAAGTCGTGTGAGAAGCTAGGTAGTAATCCTAACTACTATACATGAGTGGCGGACCTACAGTTGAAAGTCGACTCCGAACGACAAATTTTTGAAAAAATTTTCGTGGCAATTTTATTTACTCTCAGAGTTTTTGCCCAGAAATGTGCTGAGAGGAAGGGGTTTTGAACCCTGACCTTTGGTCTAATAAGCCAACCCACTACCTACTAGACCACGGCGGCTGGAATATATTGTGTTTTGTAAATCAGTATCAGAAAAAAATTCAAAATAATTTGTAAAGTATTTCATAATCCAATACGATTCCATATTTCTTTTTTAAATTTTGTTTTCTTTGTAAATTAAATTTTATTATAAACTAACAGCTTCCTAATGGATTATTATTAATGATCACCATGACTTTTTTTATCATATAATTGCATTTGTCGATACAAACAATGTATAGAGATCTCTTAAATCTTTAATATTCAAATACCCATTAGTGTCATGAAAACTTATGTCTTTTACTACAAATTTTTTCATTCAGTTTGACTGGCATTGCATTGTAACATTAGATAAATAATAATAACAAAAGAAACAAAAATAACAAGAAAATATAAAAAAGCAAAAACAATTTTAAAAGTAGAAAAAATTAAAAAATATAAGACAGTAATAAACTTGACTTGTTGGCCTTCGAATTTATTGAACAACAAAACAAAAAAAAAAAAACAGAACGAATGAAATGAAAGCAACGAGTAATATTGTCATTTAACATAAGTCTTAAGATATATATGTATAAGACATATTTATGTATATATGTATGCATTAATTCAGTCTCTATATATATGACCATTTTATTTATTAGAAGATATTTTTAAAATGCTTTATAAACGTGTAATTAAATTTCTATTCTTTTTTTTTTTTCTACTAAAAGAAGTGAACATATTTTGTATTTTTCTTGTAGAAATACTTTCTTTTTCAAGACAAGTTTCTATAAAACATGCTTATGCTTTTCTAAAAGAAATTAAAATTACTAAAAAGTAAATGCTTTGCTTGAAAATGCTTTGCTTCTTAAAATTTTCTTAACCGTAATGTAAAACAAAAGGTCTCATTAATTCGAATGTACAATTTTAAAATCTACTTCATTTACAATCAATATTTCAAAATCTACCAAAAATCTTGCAAACATCATTAAAGTTTTTCAATGATTCTTTTAAGATCTTAAGAAAAAATGTAAAAACATAAACATTTTTCAATACTCTTTCATTTAGAAGAGACTCAAGTATCCACTCACTGGCTGATGTAGAAACAGAATCAAAAATCTTTCCATTTATTTGACTTGTTGGGACGAGGCTTCCCATCTTTACAAATGTTCTGTGATCATAGACCTGGGATAATTGCTGCAAGTGGTAGTGTGTTGGCTTATTGAAACTCAAGTCTGACAGGTCTTTAACAAAACCAAACATAAAAAAAAATATTTCTTCGGCACTTGCTTTCAGCAAATTTGTGATAAAAACTCCGAGAGTTTTTAAAATTTGTCGTTCGGTCCCGCCTTTCAGGTATAAAATTAACACACACAACATCTGTGGTATGAGAAGCTAGCTTGTCCTGACTGAAGTGTTGTAATGACCAATTATGTATGAACGATAAATCGGTTCTGCTATGTGAAGTTGAATTTGGAAAATAATAAAATAGAAATTAAGTGCTTAAAAGCATTTCTTTTTATATTCTCTGCTTGGTTACTACTAATTTAGGTTGTTTTCTCTGCTCGTTGCGGTAAGAAAATTCTTTCAGAACATCGAATGTAAAAATTTATCTCTTCCTAAAGTGGCATTCGCCACTTTTGACAAAGTTTTCCTTGCAATATATCAATTCGTTTTAAGTTAGATGTAATCCTAGACAATCCTAGAATCGATCTCGATCATTCTGCTTAAGTGCTGGTTTAATTTTATTGCGATTTTATCAGTTTTACTAAATGTTTAGTAGGATTCCCTTCAATATGCTTTGTGACTCTTGGCTTTTAGCGTTATGCTCACGCAATTAATTTTTTTAAATTTGATTATCATTTTTCCTTCTTAATTTACCGTCCGTGATGATTTTTTCTTGACTTGAATTATCAATTTTAGATTTGTATGTCTATAGCCATCGTTTAAACAATCTAATGATGTTGGTTGTATATCCTTCCCTGCCACCTCCATTCTGAATATTCTGCGGTAGGCGTTCGCTTGATATTCGCATTGTAAGAATTATTTCACTGGGTCCTTTTTGGCAAGTAGTTTCTTTCAAAAGTCATTCTTATTACTCGAGTTTTTTCAGCATTTTCGCCAATAGCTAACAAACTGTAACACATTGATTTGCATGCTATTACGAGTTTAATTGGTTATTTTCAACAATTTTCCTTCATATTAAAAGACATAGACCACCTACAATTAACATATGTGATCTACGTATTCTAAGATATCCGATTAGACTTTCAACAAAAGAGATCACAACACTTTCAAGTTCCTGCAAGGAGTACCCATCAACATTATATTGTATACACAAATATATACGTACATAATTAGTCATTACAACGTTTCAGTCAGTATTACGAGACCTAGCGTCTCACAGCACTTATGTTGTGTGTGTTATGTGTGGCGTGACCTGCAGCTTAAAGTCGAATCCAAAAAACAGATTTTTTGAGATACTTTTCATGGAAATTTTTAATTTACTCGCAGTCTTTTCTCCAGAAATCTGCCAAAAGGAAGTTGCCGTAGCAATATTTTCTCATATTTTGTTCTTTAGTAGAGAAATCTGAAATGGGATTTGAACGGTGGCCTCACGTCTAATGCCTACTAGACTAGGGTAATCGTTTCTTATGCTTTTTAATATTCAACCTTTTCCTCTTCTTGGATAATAAGATTTAAAATTTTTTTAAATGTATAGCCGCATAAAACTTTCATGATTAAAAAATCTGTTTGTAAATAGAAAAATATGTGCATATGTATGTATAGACAAAGTCTTAGAAAATGGATAGAAAAAAAAAAAATAAAGTTTGTCCATTTCACAATATAAAACTAAAAATGATTTTTCTTTTTTACCTTTCCTTCTATTTGGTTATTTAAGCATTTCTTTACGTTTTTTTTTTCAAACTCTCAAATGTCACGTAGAGTTTAATCTTCTGCCACAGACTTCGAGAAAGAAAAAAAAAAACAATAAATTTTCAAATATCACAACAAAACAACAACACGATAATAAAATAATACGATAAAAAAATTTAAACATTTGTTTAAAGCATAAGAAACAAACAGAAATCAAAATAATCTCTAATGACTTAAAGAAAAATATGAGACATCAAAAGGAAAAAAAGAAAACAAAAAACAAAAACAAAAAAAATTAAAAAAAAAAATGAA
>QOCX01000029.1:5340-40846 GCA_005959815.1 Sarcophaga bullata | reverse complement strand
AACCTCTCGAATGAAATGAAAAGCCATCATTATTAGTAGATGTTTGCTCATATGAAATACAATTTTATTGTATTGTATATGAGCAGCTATAGAGCACGTACATCTTTTATAATGAAATAAATCATCAAAAAACGAAATAAAAAAAATTAAAATTTTCAAAATAAAATTTAAAAAAAAAATTAAATATTAAACTTTGACAAGAGCATGACANNNNAAAACTGAAAATATAAAATTTTATTAAAACGAGACATTAAAGAAATTAAATAAAAAAATCCCTTCGTTTTTCTGTTAATAACGTTTGGATAGTTTATGGCATAAGGAGGTTAAGAGTTCTACAAACAATTAAAATTGGTTGGTATAGCATCGTGAAAAAATTTTTTTAGAAAACAAACATAAGAGTAGAGTTGATTGAGTTAGCCTGGGAACTACAATATGTGATGCATTTTTTCTGTGGATTAAATACGAGCGTATTAAACGAAATCAAATAAACAAAATAAACGATTGTCAAAGGGCAGTGATCCTCTTTATAATTTCAAATCACTCGTTGAAATAAAAAAATCTTAACCACAAATGTGTCACCATTTAAAAATAGACTTAATGTTCTATTCCTTTTCATTCCTTTAAGAAACTTGTAAATGTCAGAAGGTATCTCCTCTTGTAGTCGCCGTAGTATAGTAGTCAGTGTGTTGCCTCATTAGACGTGAGGCCACTGTTCAAACCAAAGGGCAAACATCTCCAACATAACGAAACATGAAGAAATATTTCTTTGCCGACTACCTTTCAACAGATTTCTGACAGAAACTCTGATTTTTCTGACAAAAAAATCTGTGGTATGGAGTCGACTTTAAACATAATCGTGAATGAAGGGTTGTAATGACCAATTATGTATGTATGTATGTATGTATGTATGTATGTATGTATGTATGTTTTTTTTTTGTTTCGTCTTGAGCCGGAGGTGGGAATCTTCGAAAGACACTTTTGTTCCAACAAAAGAGTGCACTATTCACCATCACTGGTGCCTACGTACTAAACACACCCCCTACACACTTCAACCACTCTCCCCCCGCGGGACTGCCATAAGGTATTACTTCGCGGAGGGCTGGTTAGCTTAAAAGCTTTATCTCACTAATTTAAATTTCGCCTTCGTTCCTCCAACCTTCGGAGTTCCAGGACAACTTCAGCCATTCTCTGGCTGTAATGGCTCCATAGGATCCTAGAATTCATCACCTCTTCCATGAGCCGGTTTGGTACAAAACTTGTTTCACCGGTATGTACGTATGTACGTACGTATGTATGTATGTATGTATGTATGTATGTATGTATGTATGTATTTATGATGTATCTATGTATGTATGTATGTATGTATGTATGTATGTATGTATGTATGTATGTATGTATGTATGTATGTATTTATGTATTTATGTACGTATGTATGTATGTATATATGTATGTATGTATGTATGTATGTATGTATGTATGTATGTATGTATGATATTATGTATGTATGTATGTATGTATGTATGTATGTATGTATGTATGTATGCAATGCATCCATCTCATCTTCTCTTCTCTTCATTTCTGCTTTTCCTTTTTTCCATTTGTTTCATTAAGCAAGTATTTCCGATAAGCAGGTTATTGGTCTAGTTAACCTCCTTCAGTTGATAGCTTTCCCATTTGTTGCATACTGTGAAAAGCATTGTATTGTTATGTAGCACTCAGCCTGAGCCTTATGCTTTTCTTCTGATAATGATCGTTATTGCTATTATCCTCTCTAAGAGTCCCTTTGACAACTAGGTTATTATATGGAAATTTTAAAGGATATTAATCCCTTGCTATTCGTGGTTTCGTAACTGGGGAGTAAAACAGTATTCTACTACCTATATGTTCGACGCAGTCAAACCACTTACGTTATTAGTCACTACAACTCTTTAGCCAGAATTACAGTCTAGCTTTTCATACCACTCATGTTGTGTGTGTGTGTAATGTATGCATAAGTGTGTATAATGTATACATAGGTTTTTGAGTAACTCTACACATGACAATTTTATTTACTCCCAGAGTTTTTGCAAGAAATCTGCTGATAGGATATCAATGAAGAAATATTTTTTCATATTCCGTTGTGTTGGAGATGTTTGACCTGTCGCTTAAAATGTATTCTCACGTCTAATGAGCCACTACACCACCTACTAGACTTCGTCTACTACGATTCTAATATGACTTCAGTTAAGTTGATCGATTGGCACATTGAGCTGCTTACAAAGTTTTGCTATTTTATATGCAGGATATGTGGTATTCCAAAAACACTGCTTTATCATTGAATTCTACTCTATTTCATATTGGGACCTACTAATTAGACTTTGATTGATATCACTGCGGTTCATGCAACTACTACCGAATTCAGTTGCGTCAGGCCAAACTCCTGAGTACTGATACAAAAGTTAACCATTCAGAAGAATGGGAAGTGACAGGTACCTGTATCCAGAGGAAGTGTTGTGTTATGTTTACTGTTTAGAGGCCCCTAATATATCGTTTATATATTTTAATTATAAAAAATAAAAAAAAATATTGTGTTGCTCAGAGTGTGGTCAGGCGGTTGCAATTATGAAAAATATTTTAAATCCATACGCACACATTTTTTTTTCGCTTCAGTTTCATTTTGAAAGAATATTAAAACGTTCATTCAACTTGTCATACAAAAATTGGAGTTTTATAAAACAGCTTAATTAGCAATTTTAAAAAAATAAAAAATGCTTCAGACAATCATTACAAAAAAAAAAAAATTAAAAAAAATTCTTGTGTATGTCATGGTTTCTAAAGGAAGCCATATTAAAAAGCACGATATTTAAGCCAACGAATTTGTTTAAAAAAAAACCACAAAAAATTAAAAAGAGGAAGAACAAGACAAATTGTTAACACATCAATAAGTTTTCGTAAAGCAAACAAAAAAAAATTTAATTTTTTAAGTTGATTTAGCAGAAAATTGAAACAATTCTTTTAGGCTTTTATTGGTTTCGCTTGTTATACAATATTTTCAGAAAAAAAAATTTTTTAAAGAACTTATTTTACTTTTTCTTAATTCACTCGTTTTAATTGCAGACATCATACATAATATGGCTTGATAAGCAACATTTAACTTTAAAGCAAGAATTTTGTTTGCAGTTCAATAAACTTAAAAGCTTTTAATGGAATAGAAAGAAAGAAAAGAAAAAAACGGTCAATAATTCGAAACATAATTAAATAAAATTGGCTATTTGGTTGGTGTGTTGTTTCGTTGCTATTGGGTAGTTCAATTAACTAAAATCTCTGCCACAATGATTTAATTTCCTTTTAAAAATCAAAATCTAACAAAAAAAAAAAAAAAAAAAAAAATTTCGTACTTTTTATTCAACTTTTAAATTCATTTCAAGCAAATTCTCTGTTATTTTTTACTATTTTTTTCTATTTTAATTTTACATCTTTTATCGCAAAGAAAAAAAAAGGAAAAAAACTTGGCCTGGCCTTTTGTATTACTTGGTTTCTGTAACCGCCTGCCTAACTCAATAACTTTTTTTTCCATTTTTTTTTCTCTTGGCAAGAGATTCCGTTTATAAATATTTTCCTATTTCTTTTACAATTGTTGAGATCAATTCGTTGTATTTCTTCGGTATTTTCTTACCAATTAGTGGTTGCTGTAGCTGTATGTTGTTTGGTCAAAGACTGTTTAAATTTTTCTCTTTTTTTTCTTCCATTTTTCTGTTTTTTAAGGTAAACCCGTAATATGCACACTGGCTGGTAAAGCATTTATTGTGGCGTTGCTTGTTAAAGCGAAAGAATTATTCGAAATAAATCGATAAAATAAGCCAAAACGGTTTTATTAATGCAAAATCATTATATGGCCCAGCTTGTGGTCTTAAGCATTATTTTTTGTTTCTTTTAAAAACTTTGTAAATATTTTTTGAATTTTTTTTCGTTTTAAAATACATAAACAAACCAGTTCGTCGATTTCTATATCCATTAACTGTAATTTAAATGGTAGAAAATTTTTTTTAAAGTAACTGTTACAAGTCAAAAGGCAAAAGAATTTTACTGATGTTATACAGGGTTATACTGTGTGTTAGCAAAGGGAGAAAGGGTAGCATATTGCTATGCGTTATGATTAGCAAATTGAAACTAGGCGAAAACTAATCTAAACGGTAGAAACCATTACACTACCTACATAGATTTATTTGTAGCTTCGCTACCACTCTGATATCTCTTGCGAAAGCATATTGTAAGCACGCATCAGTTTAAACTAGTAACCAGTAGGTTTACCTTGTATATAAACACAAACCTTAATAGTAATTATATAATCCTACATACTTCCGCATTCTGACACATGCATACATATATACATAATTGGTCATTACAACTTTTTAGTCAGGATTACAACTTAGCTTCATACACCACCCATGCTGACTGTGTTATGTACATACATGAGCGGCGGGCAGCTTAAAGTCGACTCCAAACGACAGATTTTTTTGGGAAACTTCATTGCAATTTTTTGCCAGAAATCTACTAATAGGAAGAGATGTCTTAGTCAACACACTACCTTTTAGACTGCAACGTCTACGATTGTAATATAATTTAAACTAAATTCCGCATTTTCATTGCGGTCACATTGAGCTGTTTACACAGTTTTACTATTTTGTTTGCGAGATGTAGTACTATTCTAAAAATAGTACCCGGTCACATTGAGCCGTTTACACAGTTTTACTATTTTGTTTGCGGGATGTAGTACTATTCTAAAAATAGTACCTTTTAACTATTAGACTGCGATGTCTGTAATTCTAATATAATTTAAACTAAATTCCGCATTTTCATTGCGGTCACATTGAGCTGTTTACACAGTTTTACTATTTTATTTGCGAGATGTAGTACTATTCTAAAAACGCTGCTTTACGTAAGACCCACTTAGACGGACGTGGATTTCACTGCTGTTCCTGCTACTACTACTGTTTAGCCACTTGAATTGAAGTCGATTACTTTAAACTAAACCCTTGAGTACTGATACAAAGATTACTCAATTAGATGAATGGAAATAGAAATTTTTTACGACAGAAATTTGTTCAACATTTTTTATGCGTTAACGGGTGATTGGTCAGCTGTAGTAACTACAAGGAAAATGGTAATAGACTCTGCTTTGACTTGGAAACGAGACTCTTTTTGAACTTTTATCCAAGAGTTGTTACTATTCTCTAACCCTTTTATTTGACGAGTATGAGGGTTTTTAGATTCGAAAAACTTTCAGAAGACTATGATGAAATTTGTTTACGTTCTTCTGCATTCTAGCTTAAAGGTTTATTGTCGGGCACTATTAATATAACATCGAGTCTTGTTCCAAATATCAAGTGTGAAGTTTATTTTCAATTTAAGTGCTGAAAATCTAATTTTATTCGCTTTTCTACCAACAAAAATTGCCCAAAAATGTTTTCTTTTATTTTCTTTAGTCGTTATATGCGCCTTTTTTTCTAATTTCTTTTTCTTTTTTTTTGGTTTTTGTCATCAACTAGTATTCATAACTGGTGGCATTTGACTTTAAATTGCTTGTTTTACGAAAAATAAACTTAAAAACGTTTTATTTTCCTTTTCTTGTTAACCAGTTAACCACAACAAGAGTGAGAGTCTTGTCTCTCTAGTGATTGTGCCAAGATCTTAGCGATGAATAGAAATACCAAAAGGGTCGTCTTCATTTTTCTTTAAATGCCTTTAAAGGTCAAATGCATTTAACCTTCTGCAGTTAAAAGTCTTAAGAAAACGAGAAACGAAAAATTGCATCCGCATTTAAAATATTTCGTTGTCATTGTGTGCCTTTTGAAACGATGGTTACTATGCCAGGATGTCTCTGTAAAGACTTAAAAGTAAAGTTAAGCAGGAAAAGCTTTTATTTTATTTTTTTTTTTTTTTTTTTTGGTAATTTAATAACACCAAATGAAACCAAAGGTCTTAAAAGGTCTTATTTTGCTAAAAACTACGTGTATTTCATTAAGGAAAAGTGTAATATGAGTAGGTGGTTTTCATTAAGCAGGTTATTATTGCAAGTGTCATGGCAAAATAAAAAACAAAAAGAATAAAATCTTAAAGATTTTTCTAACGTGTTATAACTGTTTGTAAATGCTTATTTAAAGAAAAAAAACACACATTTTTTTTGTTAATAAATCTGTTTCATGTACGAGTATTTGAAACAGCTGAATGCCTCATAATATTTGATTTCTTTTCGTATTTTTTTTAAATCTTAAAAAATGTTTATGACCATGACTCATACATGGTTTTAGTAAATAATCGTTAAGATTTCTTTTGAAAAATAAAAGAGATAATGCGAGACGACAAATATTTTCTTGAAGACGACAACACTTTAGTCAAATCATTCCTAAAAGCCGGAAATGATCAAAACAGATTTGTTTGTTTCGCTTAAACAAATATTAGAAAATTTTTTTAAAGTAACAAAGGTAGCCAAAGAAATAATAATTCATTACCACAAACGAAGGGGGGGGAAATGCTAGAACCCATCATTCTCCATATAAATTAAATAAAAACAAAAATCAACCCGAATGAAAGAAAGAAATCCATCTAGAAAGTGCAGGAACATACATATCGACATACATAATCGGTCAATTATAACCCTATAGTCAGTATTCGGACCTATCTTCTCACATCACTTATGTTGTGTATGTGTTAACTTTATATATAAGGGGAGTGGGCCTACAGTTTAAAACCTACTTCGAACGACAGATTTTTGAGAAACTTTTTCATGTTAATTTTATTTACTCTCAGGCCGGAAATCTGCTGAGGAGAAGACGCTGAAGAAATATTTTTTTCATGTTTCCTTTTGTTGGAGATGTCTGGGATGGTCTCACGTATTATGAGCCAGCTCACGACCTACTTGACTACGGCGGCTTAGATATTGGATACCCTTTTAGCCTTTATTTGGACTACTCTTATGGTCTATTAGGTTCCATTATTACCGAAGTGCCAGTAGAAATAGACGTCATATAAGAACACTTCTTAAGCTAGAAATTGTCTCTATGGAGATCGATTAAAAGGAGTTCAACTTATACTTGGAAAGGTGGAAAGCTGCTGCATTCTATATAAATTTACTGGCCACAAATATAATATCAGGCAAACTGTTTTTGGTTTCTCCAAAAAGATGCAACAGAGGAACAATATAGGAACTGTGTGTTTGAATTATTAACGGCTGTGACGATTTAGGGGAAGGAAATAGTTGAAAACCTTTGTCGATTGCTTTTTACACGACGTCTCCAAGATGTGATATTTTGAATTGATATCCTTATTGGCCATAGTCTGATGAAATGATTTAGTTTTGCACAAATGAATTGAAATTGAAGAATTGAAACGGTGCTGTATCCAGAAGCATAGTAGCGAAATCGATTGTTTGTTTTTGATCTGATAATTTTGATTACAAATAAGAACCTTGCTCTGGTTGACCCATTCCATTTAAAAATGTATGAAAGCATTAAAAAATTTAAAAAGGCCGGCACATTAACAGCACTTTAGCGGTTATTATATTAGCGATCTGATGAGAGAGATTGGTTTGCTATTTCACTATTCAGTCAGGTTTGACAAACTTCATGAAATTTATACCGTTTTTGTGTCTGTGTTCTGTGTGTTTGACAGAATTATTATGAATGACTTTTTGACAAGAACAGAATATTAAAAAATTTTGATATTCATCAAGTCGGGTTTGCAAATACGAATTTTACAGTATTACACGAGTCAGTTGGTTTGGTTGCAATTGAAGATCTCTAATGTAATAGCCGCTTAAGAAACAAGGTCTTCATAACCAAATTCGTTGTGTTGGGTACAATATGAATAAAATCAGTGACAACTTTAATTGAACGAAATTGCATTTGAGATTTAATGCTAAAATGGAATGAAATTAAAATATTTTGAAAGTAAATGATGGCGAACGCTGAAAAAGGAATCACATACGAGAAAGCATTGCGGGTTATAAAAAGGCTGTTATTGACACCAAGGAAGATAATGCTAAGTTTTAGTGAAATTGGAAAGAAATTGCTCATTGTCAGCATCTGCCATTTCATCAAACGCTTGATTCTGATTCTAAGATCTAACAATTTCTATGATTACATCAAGTAATTTAGTTTAAACCAGTAAAGTTTACCAATTGAAAAGATGGTTGGAAAGTCTTGATCCATGCATCATATAGCCACGACTGTATACCTTGAGATTATAATACTTTCTGCACTGTGGCTGTATCTCAAATCACTAATTCACACATTTTTTTAGATAATAAACCATGTTTTAAATATCAGAAACACGAAATTTATTAGCCAAGCCAATATTATATTTATTTTTAAAGTTTTGATTTCATAACTCTCTTATGGAATAGTATTTTACAAATATTAAACTCAATTTAAATTATTTGCCTTAAAAAGCTTTAAAACATAAATTCAGTTCAGTACGAGCATTAAAGAGTATTAAAATAATCTCAGATCTTCGATCATAAAATACGATTTTATTTTTATGAGTTTTAAAGTTATATCCACCATATCTGGTTTATGCAGTTGATAATAATAAGATTTTAAATTTTTTACTTTAAGACCAGGAAATGTTAAGTGTGCATAATACTTCGCATATTAATTGGTCTGGTTTAATAATAAAAAATTATATTCATGATAAAAAAAAAATCACAAAATTCAGAAAGACATCTAATTAAAATTGTATTTAAATTTGTTACCTCTTAATAATACATATGTACTTATAAAGGGTAGGCCATTTAAAAGTTTCAATTGAAAGATGCAATGAAACATTAATATTTTTTTTTTTTTTGTTGTGAAGTACATTTGTTCCGATTAGAAATGAAATATTATTTCATTAATTTAGCTGTAGCGACTGGCCTTACAGTACATCATTCGATGGAACCCATTTTCGTGCACTTTTTCGAATGTATGGTGTCTCGGCAATGGCATCAGCAATGTTGGCCTTCAAATACTCAATTGCCTCTCGTTTGTCGCAGCTTTTTGGCGGCCAATTCACTTCACCATTTCGGCAAATTAAACTGCCACTAAACGTTTGACGCAATAAATCGATTGCGGCATGAGATGTGTACCAAGTTGCACTATACTTTTGAAACCAAACATCGTTCATATCAATACCATGAAAAGCGGGTACAAAAAAACGGTTATCATGGTGCGATAGGAGTCTCCCTGTCCTCCTTTTCAAAGAAATATGAGCCTCCGCTCCACAAGCTGCACCAAACAGACACTCGTAATGGCTGTATTGACTTCTATAAACCCACGAGTTAGTTTTCTGAGCCCCAAATATGGCATTTTTGCTTATTAACGTACAAACAAAGATGAAATTTAGTTTCATTTGAAGAGACGTTTTTTTTTTTTTTTTTTTTTTTTTTTTTTTTTTTTTTTTTTTTTTTTTTTTTTTTTTTCAAATCCCAACGTTGCTCAATGGTAAATTACGTTTAGTGGCGAGAATATGCTGATTTTAGGACAGAATAAAATGACAATATATATGCCAGATTCGAAATAACCGATGATTCAAATTTAAACCGACGGATGGCCCACCCGATATACATAAAGGCTCATGTCATTTTGGTTTTTGTTTTTATTATTTTGCGCATAAAGTGAAAGTTGAATGCAGTTAAAATGTGAAAAATAACTTAAACCATCCATCCATCCATTCATGCCATAATAATTTTTAATGTTTAATAAGCAAAATGTTTTATACGACGTTAAATGCTTATGATGATGAAGATGGAAATTTATTTATTTTCTTATTAACAACACACAAAGAAAAAATAATAACCAAATAGAAATCTTAAACAAACCAAAACCAAAGCAAAAAAAAACCATAAACTAAACTAAAGTGGTCTGGTCTAGTCTGGTCTAGTCTGGCCATTCGAGTATTTTGTAAGCCTGAAACGCAGGCGGTTGTACTCGTACGTACCCTGTATGAACCCCACATGTAAATATTTTTTAAGTTTGTTTTCTTTTTTTTTTTTTGTTGTTGAAATGAAATGAAAACTCAAAACCAAATGTGTGTATTCAGCTATGCTAGCGAGTCTGGAAAGTCTGTGAATTTAGTTTCTATAAAATGTTCAAAATAAGAAAAATGAAACGTGTTTGTATTAAAACCTAAGAAAAAATCGTTTATCATTTAAATTTTAATTTTTTTTTGTTTTTTTTTTTTGCAAACTCATTATTATATTTTTAAAAATTACTTTTGTCGTTGTCGTTGTTATTATTATTATTGTTGGTTTTCAGTTCTTTACAAATTTATTACAGTTTTCCGCCCGTTATTTATTTTTCAGCATTTGTTAGACCAAACCCACAAAAAAAAAAAAAAAAAAAAAAAATATTTCAACGTAATTAGCTTTAAAAAAGCATAATTGGTGGGAAAACTTGAAACTGGTTAAAATTATTACACATTTAAGTAACTGGATTTTAATGATTTTTTTTCTTTTTTTGACTTTTAATTACTTTTTAAATAATTATTTTTGGTTCTTTTAAATCAAGTTGTAAAATAAAAAAAAAAAGAAACAAAAATTGAACACATGACTTATTTTTTAATGTTAAAAAATATTAAAAATTTTTTATATTCCGAACGCTTTTTTTTTTTTTGAGGCGAACATACAATTTGAATGGATTAAAACACATTAAATTTGTAATCGACCCGAAATCTATAATTCACGACTTATTTCTGATAATAGCCAATCGAATACACAATCACATTCTGTTTATTTATTCACTTGATCAATCAAAATACTTTCTAAACGTACGTATATTTATTTCTTCCATTACTTTTTCGCTCTTAAAGCAATTATTGCTTTGATTTAAGCATTTTTGTATTGTAAGTTCGAAAACCCTTACTTCCAAGGTTCATATATTCATCTGGCATATTTGACTTTGCGGAACGTATTAGGTCAGCTGAAAACATTAAAATCATTATCGTCTTATTATCGTTATTGTAAACATTGTATCGGTAAGAGTAAACTCTTTAAATTTTCTTAACAATTTTTTGGGTATGTGGCAACGCTAAAAATTTAACTGCTGTCGCATATGTTTATTCCCATTATTAAAAACAAATAATGAAATCACAGCAGAATAGAAACTCTTTTCAAGAATTTAATTTTTTTTTTTGTAAAGTATGCTGAAACTACTCGTAAACTTTCAAGAATTTTCAGTCGAGAAATCGCACATTGACATACGGCAACCATTTGAGGAGTCTTCAAAAACTTTTCAGAAACAGAGCCTGTTATGCTTCGCCATACCAGACGGCCTTTTTAAAATATTGGAGCTGTAAACTAGAGTTTTGCCAGAAAATTGTTCGTAACAACTTTTAATTCTATGACGTACTTGGTTAATAAAATTCTTCAATCTCAGAGGCTTAAAGTAGCAGACCAGGAAGAGACAATAATTCATTCAGCATTTTCATTCATCCATTCATTCATTCATTCATGTAGCAAAAGGAAATAATTGTCAATTCTTTCAAAAAAAAAGTCATCTTTTCATCTGAATATCAGAAAAGTGTATTCAAGGCTCAAAAAATCCTGTAATCCATAAAAATCGAATGGATTCACAACGAGCAACTACTGTTTGATATTCATTTTGATCAGGCGGTGTGATTGAGCATATGAACATGATAATTTGATGTTTTTGTGAAGTCAACTGATGGAAATGGAACTGGACGAGGTGGGTGCTTTTAGCAAGTTGGCGCCATCAGGCACACCGTGCATGTAACAATCGATTTATTTCAGATTTTTTTTATTCAAAATTAATCGAAGCATTTTTTTCCTTTGCAAAATACGTGTTTTTTTCAGAGTCTAAAATTCCGGTCTCACTGAGACACTCTTTAGTTAGCTGATATAATTGGATACGATACGTTCTCAGAAGAAACATCATTACAGTGTTGCAAAACAGTATCCGATATCGCAAAGCCTAACCACCATCTCCATTGTTAGTCGAAAATGAATGAAGAAAACAAACAAAAACTAAACATTTGCTCATATTTAGTCATCATTCCACTTAGTTAGTAATGATTTTAAGCATTTTAAACATTCGCACTGATATGTTTCGTATAAACACTTAACAAGCATTGTCCATAATGAAGGGTCTCTATGAAATTCTGATCAAAAACAATAAGAAAAAATATACTGCCGCCAGAATATTTTAAGGTGTAAAGCATTAATCAATAGTCTGTTGGAAAATTTATTTTGTGTACACTAGGCATTGGAGTCGCCGCTCATTAGATGATGGACCATGATTCACATCACAGCTCAGATATCTCCAGCAAACTTCCCTTCAGTAATCTTTTTGCAACAAATGTGGTAGTAAATTTCAATTGCCATGAAAAGCTTTCCAACAATCTGCTGTTCGGAATCGACTTTAATGCTTAATGCATATAATTATCACACACTACATGCGTGATGTGAGAATCTAGGTTGTAATTCTGACTAAAGGGTTGTAGTGATCGTAAAATGTGAATAGAAATTATCCTGTGTTCTTGAGAAACTTTTTCAATGACTGTTATAAACTAAAAAAAAAATTTTTTTAAATGAAATCTTGAACGTAAAAGTATAAGAGTGCTATAGTTTAGATAGCTAGTGACTGTAGCAGTACATAACAGAGTACGTTATACCTCAATATCACTGTCAAATTAATCGGCATTTATTTAATGGATTGTTTCGCATGCCTCTAATAGGGCATTGAATTTTTAAAACAAAGTTAAGTTTTTAACAAAAATATTCAAAATTATTTCCGATTAAAAAGAATTAAAAAAAATTGACGTGCCAAGATGTTAAATTAAAATTCAAATTTATCACACATCTTTTAAACGAATAATAATACAAGTTTTATTAAATTTTTTTTAATTACTTGACCTTTATTTTAAGTCTTTTTTTTTTTAAATTGTTTGAAAACAAAAAAAATTCTGTTTAAAAATATTGAAAACAACAAAAGAAACACGTCATATTTTTTGTTATTCGTTTTATGATGAACGCAATCAACGAGTTTATCAACGAATATTCAAAGAAAACCAATTTTTTTTTTTTTTAAATTCTGAAACTAGTTTTTGGCAAAATTTAAATATTGGACACTACAAATCATTCGTTTTAATATTGTCATTAAATTAGTATGACTTTGTTTTGTTGTATATTTTTTTTATTTCTTTTCATTCTGTGTTATCTGCGTAAAGTAATAAAAGAAATTTGCATATAAAATGTTAGATTTTTGTATTCGAAAATTATTGAAGATTAGGATTTGAAATAAATTATTGTGTTGTTTTTTCTTTTCCTCCAATTCATATTAGTTTTTTAACTTGTTTTCATTTAATGGCAGCTGGTTTGTTAATAAATACGTTTAAAGAAACCTTTAAGAGACATTAGCAATTAATTTAAATGGAAATTAATTTATGTTGCCTTAACAAGCGTTTCTAGATTACTAAGGCACTCTGACGTAAGATATTGAAGGTTTATTATATTGTTTTTTGATTAAGTATTTCCGTTATATTTGAGAAAACATTATGAAAACACTTGGTTTTAACAGCATTAAAAAAGAATTAAAAGAATAGAGATTAAAATCATGTCCAACAAATCACGTCTTTACATAAAAGAGAGAAACAATAAAAATCTTGTGTTTTTTCTCTAAAATAAAAAGAAAAATTGAAAATAAAACGATTTCAAAATGCATCTGGTGCCATACATACACCGTAGCTAAAGACTTTTTATTAGAAATCATCTCATTAAACAAAGAAAAAGCAAAAAAAAAAAAGAAAAAGAACGAAGCATAACTGTTGAATGGTGGCATTGTAGTTCTAGCAATTAATAAAGATTATGAGGCACATAAAATGGTATTAAAAGATTAAAATTAATTGGAAGATATTGTAGCGTAATGTTCGAGAAAGTTTATGTCAGAGAACCACAACCTATAAATAAGATTTGTCGCATAGAAGCATACGAAGTAAGCCAAATACTCTAGAGATCTTGCAAGCCATATTTATTGAATCAATTTTTTTTTTTTAATTTCACAATAATTAAGAGGGACAACTTAATTTGTTTGCTTTGGTACTTACTTTTTGGTTCAGATAGAGCATATCTGTTGCTCCACAAGAAATTAGACAAATTTAAGTTAAAAACAAATTCGTTGGAATTTTGCATCATGTCCTCTTCTCACAGTCAAAAGTAAGTAAGTAGGGTTTAAATGATGGAGAAAAATCATTTCACATAAAGATAAATGAACTAAAAGACAAAAATTATATCAGAATGTACTTTTAATGAGATTACTTTGCTTCAGAAACCATATGAAAGGTGACAGTAACTCTGGCATACGTTTGGCTTGAAAATAATGAATAAATTGTCGTACTTTTTTTTTATCAAAACAGTTTTCTTGGAATCATTATCAGACGCCAACACTAAAATTTTAAATATTTAATCTTGGATCATTAGTCCATATGGTTAACTACAGACATTTTAGCTTTAAATAGATGGCATTACTTTTGGTCTAATATTACTTTTCTAACCTTTGGGGACCATACGAGAGCGGTTATAATGCATTTCCGTCTTACATACATACATAATTGGTCATTACAACCCTTCAGTTAGGATCACAACCTAGTTTCTCACATCACTATGAGTGGTGGGACCAACAGTTTAAAGTCGACTCCGAAGGACAGATGTTTTTGGCAAACTTTTCATGGCAATTTTTATTTACTCTCAGATTCTCTGCTAGAAATCTGCTGAAAGGATGTCGCCGAAGAAATATTTGTTCATATTTCGTTTTGTTGGAGAAGTCTGCCTAGACCTACAAGTATGACTTCTGTCATCCTTTTATTATTTATTTTGTTTTGTTTAGTCACGTACCAAGTTTTTCCAAACAAGTAAGTAATTGGTCTTCAGAGTAGTAGGTTAAAAGGGTTGCTATTTGTTTGTGCCTCAAAATAAAAACTTTTGTAAAAATGTTTGCAGTTGTTTTGTCCAATTCTCTTTAAACAAAAGCCTGATATCTGACCTTTTTTAATCTTTAACATCGAAACCATGACAAAAGCTTTCCTTCTTCTTCCAAATTCGTAGCTCAATTATTCGGTAAGAGGCAAAAGGGTACTTCATAATTGGTTTATGTTAGATTAACTGACACTATAAAAATTAAACAGAGTACGATGGCCATTTTGTTTCCACTATGCGCCAGATGCGTTCTAACCTATTTTAAATCGAGAAGCTAGGCCCTAAGTAGGAATGAAATTAAATATTTAAAGAATTAATTGCACTTAAAATTTTCAAATAATTATTTCATTAATTTTAATTTATTTATTAAATTTTTCTAAATGTTTCTTAATTAAAGTTTGGTTTATAATTTGATTTTGTCTTTTTTTATTTTTACAGGTAAGTGTTGCCCTAAATTGATATCATATATCCTTTATAATAGGAAGCATAAGGTAAGACTAATTTATAATTTTCGGTTCTAAGTATTTTTCCCTGGGAATTAAAGGTCTCAAGTAATATTAGCTTAAATCGTATATGATACTTTAGAGAAAAATCACTTTTTATGTGCAGAATTGTTTCTGAAAAAATTGAAAAAGTGCTTTAGAAATGTTTTATTAAAGGTACTTATACGAGTAAACCAAAGACCAAGAACAATAATGAAAGTCTCATCTGCTATATATGTATCTAGGCGGTCGTTATAAATGTAATGAGGCTTCATTACGACTTAGGTAAACGTGTTTTTTATTAATAACTTTGGCTGCCTCGAAGATCTAATTATTAGCGTGATAAACTTTCGATTTCCACCAGAGATTCTGATTGCTTGTCCGACATTATATACGATTACTCACAATAGAAAAAAGATTGTGAGCATTATTAGTCGTGAGGCCACGGGTCAAACCCCAAAACAAAAAACAAAAAAAAAAATATTTCTTTGGTGTCCACTCAGCTAATTTCTGGCAAAAACTCTGAGAGTCGATGGAATTGTCATTAAAAGTTTCTTAAAAGTTTGTAGTTCGTAGTTGAGTTTAAACTCTAGATGCCGCCAGTCATGTTTAAAATAGCATACACAACATAGGTAGTGTGAGAATCTATGTTGCAATCCTGACCGAAGCGTTGTAATGACCAATTATGTGTCGAAGATATGTGTATACACTGTACATAAAAAAATTGTCATATACTGCCCCCTCTTTCCTTTCTACTATAAACTATCTCTCCCGTATCCCTACACAATATATTGCATATATAAAAGTCATCCTCCAATTGCTGGTCTTAAAAAAAAACAATTGCTTGAGAAATTGAGATTTCACTTGAATGTAAAGTTTTGTTAGTAGAATATGGTAGCATGAGTCAAATTGTTCTAAGTCGACTTAGGGCCATTATTACAACTTGCCGTTAACTAAAGGGAGGATTTTAACTGGCAGATAAATTGTTTTCCGTTATTATAAGCGGCCAATAAGATAAAAGTAAGCGTTAAGCTCAAGGGAGGATCATACTATCGGTAACTTTTAAAGTTAAGTTTGTGACTGAACTTGCCATATTATCCATTATTTTCAATATGGCAACTTGTAATACAAACAAAAAGAACAAATACAAAAAAAAAAAACAAACAGTTGTTGCCACTGCCTTTAAAAAAAACTTGTTTAAGTGAACAGTTTTATCGATATTGCACCGGCATTGCCATATTTTTGAAATTGTTAACTTTATTTTATCTGTAAGTTGTAATAACGAAAATAAGTTAAAGGTAATTTTACAGTTCCCTTTAGCTAAAGTTGCCTTTAACTAAATCAAAGTTTAACGGCAAGTTGTAATAATGGCCCTTATACTGTTATTGCTAGGCACCACAGAATTTAATTGACATACAAAGCCTGAAATTTCTGATACAGTAACGTATCCAATGGCAATATATGACATCTTTTTCAAACGATTCCTACGCAATATGACATTAAGACGAGCATCATCATCATCAATTAGAAAATTTTTACAATAAATTTCAATACATTTTAGGAAAATTTATTCATGAAATTCGATGTAATAATCAATGTAGAAATTTTATTCATTATTATGTTATATTATGTGTGTGTTTATTATTCAATATTTATTTTTAAATTTCTTACTGTCCATTTACTATTTGCTTAAAAGAGTACTTTGCAATCGTTTTTCAATACATCACGAAATGCATAAATTTTATGCATGTCACCCAACCTATTTCCCATTAACATGTAAATTTTTCTAATAAGTGTTTGGAATTGTTTTTTTTCTGTTTTTTTTTCCTTGTTTTCATATTACAAAAATAGCATTTATGTCAGCATCGTAATAAACTACTGATCTCAAGCCATACAGAAAAAAATTTGAACTTTAGACGAAAATCAACATCAATATTGTAAATGCATATGCATTTAACTTGAATAAACCATTTAAGGCATCATATGGCCAATTAAAGACCATGAACTCATTGGCAATTAAACACTCAGTAAAAAAAGGAAGCATTTTAAATTACAAACAACAAAAAAAACAGAGCAACAAGACACGGTTTAAAGCTATTACCTGCACAATAGTTTCAATAGCAAGAAAAAAAGTTATTAAAACTGAAACTATATGATTCATTTACTAACAGTGAAATAAAGTAAAAAAAATATATAGGGTCTACCAACAGGGTTTATCGAATTTTGAAAGTTGCCGAATATTAGACAACGACCTGAATTTTCTTCGAGAAATTCTTTTTGTAGATGAATAGGTACATGAAAAATCAAAATTGTCGATTTGGAATCCAAGGAGTTTGTGTGCATTTTGTTTTGACATTCCATATTTCATTGAGTTAATGATTCCATAACTATTTATGCTAAACACTATAGGTTGTCATTAAAATCTTCTTTTGTCTTGAGTAAGATGATCTAGATACAAACAACATGTGGTTTCATTTGAGCAGCGATACGTGGCACACATCTTATGCCACATTTGATGGACATAGTCATCTCATATAGAAGTATTGTGAACTGGCCACCTAGATCATGCGATTTGACTACGTTATAACTTTTCTTCTGGGTTTTCGTTAAGTCGCTGGTGTATACGAATAAGCCATAAACCACGGTCAAATTTAGCCTCATTTATGGAACATTTCGGGTGTGACATCTGAACGATGTTATATGCAGCAGTAGATCTTTTAAACGATTAAAAAATTTCACTGATATCTGACACATACTTTATTGATTTAAATTTAAAAATAGAAAATGCTTAATGATAGACCCTTTAAAAATATAAAGTTACTTTTCAGCATCTCATTTTGCTACACTGTTTAGCTAATATTGCCCAGTTAAGTATGGAAAATAAAAAAAAAAAAAAAACAAAATAATAAATTTAAACAAGGTTGGGCTGTTGTTGTTTGCTACAATACCAGCGTGTAATAATTTAACACTCTAGATGTGACCTAAATTTTTAATTTGAAGTAAAATATGTGCCATGAAGCCTGCTTAGCAATTAACCAAAGAGATATTAAGTTAAAAAACATTTTAAAATTATTAAAAAAAAAAATTTATTTCTTTTAAAAAATTTAAATCTTAAGTCAAAGATTTATTTCGGTGGGAACTAGATTCTACTGAACTTTTCATATAGTTTTATTGAAAAGCATTCTAACGATTGTAGAATACAATGCTTCCGTAATTTCCGTTAAATTTTTAAAATATTGCATTCTCTTTCTAATACAATTAAAAATTTTATTAAAATTACTCAGTTCAGCGAGTAAAATTTAATTGTAGACTAGTGGAAATCGAAAACAGAATCTAAGCGATTTACGGTTTAATGCAGTACCCACTTGTTCACTCAAATTCGTTTGTATTGTGATAAGGCATGCCAATTTTCAACTATACTCCAAGAAGGACGATCATTTGTCAATAAAATTAATTACCATAGGAGTAAAGAGACGATTACAATGGTTTTGGTTGACTGTGAAAAACCTTTTGCTTGTATTAAAAAGGAATATGTATGGCTCGTACTAAGAAATACGGGTGTTCTATTGGATATATTTACGTTACTACGCAGCAGCTCTAAAAAATTCCATTGCACGGTACCATATGCAGATAAAACGTTTACTGTCGTCGTTGTGGAATGGGTGACTAAACATTACTTACACTCATCTGAACATACATAACATACATACTTGGTCATTACCACTCTTCAGTCAGGATTACGACCTAGTTTCTGACACCACTTATGTTGTGTGTGTGTTAATTTTATACATGCTTGGACGTACAGTTTAATATCGACTCCTAAAGACAAACTTTTTCGAAGCAATTTATGGCAACTTCTCTTTATTCTCAGAGATTTTGCCTGGAATCTGTTAAGAGGAAGGCGCCAAAAAAAATTTTATATCATATTTCGTTTCGTTCAAGCTGTGTGACCTGACGTTTAAAACATGGCTTCACGCCTACACGTCATACTAGACCATGGCTACTTCAATGTACACAGTATGGAAGAATTACAACGGGTAGCCTTATAGTAGAAAACGACAAGACATTGTGTATGGAACTCACACAAACTAAACTGAGAGTGTTTTTAAATCGATGTATCGGAATGAATATCATAAAAGTTATATTTTGGCCATTTTGGATTACAGCAGATATGAAAGATATAAACATATACGAAATGAACTGCATACCGCGCAGTCTTGGTAGTGTATTTTACATTCATACATGTTTACTTGCTTGTTTTTAGTGTAGGTTGTTTACGTTTGTCCCTGCTGTTGTTTGTTGTTTACTTGCTTATTCCTTTTTTTCGTTATACTGATGTTGTTACTTTATTTTCGTTAATGAAGTAAACAAGTCCGTTGTTTTGTTTTTGTAACTTCTGTTTAACATTTTAATGTTAAACGATCTTACACCATTTCCATTTTCGTAACAATATTTTACAACATCAAACCGCTCGACGTTAGGATGAATATAAATAAAGGATAGCGTACACAATATTACTTAAAACTATATTGTCTTTTAACTATTGGTTGAGTAAAGGCGTGTACCAGGCAAAGCTATTAAAGCTTTAAAATTCTAAACACTTTCTAGTTTATTTTGATCTAATACCTATGGACGCTTGTCTGAATAGAACAGATGCAGTCAATTATAAAGGAATAATAATCTTCTTAATCTGAAATTCAACTCAGATTCTAGATGAGTTTGATCAATTTTTAGTTTAAAATTCTAGAATCTAAAGTCACTAGTTAAAAACAAACTAATGGTGAGATCTTATTGTACAAACTCCAAGCTTCGATGGAAGTGTGTAACCTAATCTTATCTGTTTCGTATTGAATTTAAAACTTTCTCATAACCCATTAAACTACTAAGTTAACTCGATAATACTACTCTGGAAAATAGCATGATGCCAAAATTTTATTGTATTCGAAGACAATACCTCTCTCTCCCACTCGTATAATCAACTGCCAGAATAAAATTTTGTTTCCAAAACGATAAATGGCTGATCATTGCCCTTATCTCACGTATTTTCCACAATTGCAAACATCTCTGCAGTATCAGCAAGTCTTTAACTTAATGTGTAATGCTATAAACATAATAAACGCAACGCAGTAATCGCGACAAATCGCGGAAGATGAGTGCTATCAATATGATAACAAATGCGAAGTAGAGGTTTTTTAAACACAATGTATGAAATATATCGCCAAAAAACGTTTTAGTGGCACTGTTATTTATTTGTTTTGCTTATGCTCTGCTGCTGCTGTCTTCATTATAATTAATACGCATGCAGCGCTTGCTGTGTTGCGTTTATTGTGTTTATAGCATCATTATATTAAAATAAAATGATTGTATTTAAACTGATCCAAAGTTAAGTAGGGCTTTTAGCAACTTATTGGAATCAAATACTGTGTTATAGGCCTTCTTATGAGGAAAAACTACAATTGTGGATTGTCTTCCATCAAACATATGAGCCAACATCTATTTGACAAAGAAAAAATGTCAATGTCTATGAAAAAAAAATATAAGATTTGATGAACATACATGATTGGTCTATCCCTTTAGAATTCAATTAAGACAGGATCTTTATATGTTGTAAGGTCATCCTTCACATATGGTGGTATAGGGTGTATTCTATTGCTAACAGCAAATGATTTAATACTTTCAATATAATCCACATTTAATATGAGAATGTTAATAATTTTTTCAAATACAAAAGCCATGCGCAAAACAATTAGCCAAACCTATTGCCTTTATTTAGTTTTTTTTTTTTTTTTTAAAGAAATACTAATTATTTATTATACTATAATTATTTCATTTTGTTTTTGCTTCTTTCATCTTATTATAGTTACTGTAGTGTTTTAAAAATAAAACTAACCTTGTGTGGAAACTTTAAAGATTTTTCTACAGACAAGTTATTTCAATAACAAAGAAACAAACTTCTTTGAAAACATAATTTTTGTATAATTAGTATGTGAGTGTGAGTATGATTTCTATCATATGAAGACTTCCTATGAAACGA
The DNA here is from genome assembly GCA_005959815.1 of Sarcophaga bullata. Lineage (NCBI taxonomy): Eukaryota > Metazoa > Arthropoda > Insecta > Diptera > Sarcophagidae > Sarcophaga > Sarcophaga bullata. The sequence goes on along the minus strand of QOCX01000029.1, from coordinate 19,386 downwards.
AAATGTGACAACTAAAGTTGATTTTTCAAAGATTTCAACTTTTTTCACTTAATAGATCATTAAAGCCCTTTAGACAGGATTGCAACCTAGCATTCAACACCACCCATGCTGTGTGTGTTTCATTTTTATACATGAGTGGCGGGACCTGCAAGTTAAAAGTAGACTTCAAACGACAGATTTGTTTTAAAATACTTTTCATAACAATTTTTGATTTACTTTCTGAGTTCTTGCCAGAAATCTGCTGAGAGGAAGTCACCGTAAGAAATATTTTTTTATTTTCGTTTGGTTGGAGATGTCTGAGCTGGGGTTTGCGTCGTGGTCTTAAGTCTAATAAACCAACAGACTGCCTACTAGTCTCCCTTTTAGATTATGTGTTCACTTTGTTTAAGTATTTATTCCTCGTACAGATTAAACAAAGGATGTGAAGGAGGTGTTCCTCAATTTACGCTGCTTAATTCCAGCATAGTCTTTGTAACAACTTCTTATTGTCAAACGTCTTTAATTTATCGAATTGTTTATTTTAATTTGTTGTCTGGCGCTTTCTACTTCAATTCTTTCCTCAGATATCATTTGTTGGATTTAAATTGAAGTGAATGATAATTCTACGACTAAAGATCAATGACTCTGACATTGGAAATTGGAAGAAAAGATAGAGAAAATAAAAACCAATGACTTTAAAATCGTTTCTATTCAATTTTCTATCAACCGATGATCAAAGAAGTCAAATATCGCATTTCATCATTGAACTAGACATAGCTCATACGATTTCTCCATACATATACTTGGGACTTAAGGATTAATCTCTCTGTGGACAGCCTTAGGCAAAAGGCAAATCGATATAAGATTTGAAATGAGAAACTGACTTTCTGCATTTAATGTTAAACAAATGAAAGAACAATTTCCCTTTTATGTGTACTTTTTCAAATAGAAACCTGAGCAGATGTTTTTTTTTTTCTTTTGCTGTCTTCGTTCGGTACATCATTAGTTGGCAATAATAATTTTCATTAGCTTTTCCATTACCAATAAAGAAATATTTGTTATTAAACCTATACACACACACTTATGTACTCATACGTAATGTCTTTTACAATAATCCTCATTTGCAAATGACCAGCCAGCCGTATGAACAAACAGAACAACAACAATAACAACAAACAAAAGCCTTTCTATATGTCTGTCTGTCTACCAACCAATTGGATTGAATTGAAGTTTTACCTCCTTTTTGTGGCTGTAAAACGAACGTAGAAGAGAAAAAGTGTTTGCGATTACACGCGTTTAGTTGAACCTCATTATGGAAATTTATTACGTGTGGCGGCGACTGGTGATGAGTGACGCCACGGTTTGTTTAGGGTTCAAAAAGTCACAAAGGAAATCGTTAAACGAATTCACAAAACAAAAAGAAAATTCAATTGCAAAAAAAAAAAAACAAACCCAAATACAGAAGAAGAATGAAATCACGATAACACGAGATTACTTTAGAAGTTGCCTTTAAATTTATTTAAAAGAAAATGTTTCAGCATCCAGCCTCGTATAGAAAAATAATTTCAAAATTTTTTCACATATTTACTGATGCTTTAGCATCTTTCCAATAGCATTTGCGGCTGCCTAAAGTTTTCAAATACTCAACACTTGTCTTGTCTACCAAAGTATTAGCAGCCGTTTCTTGATTTTTTCATTTTCTTCTCCTGCATTTTCCACTTCAGTTTCGAAAAGGTTTTGATCTACAACTACCAGCCATCAATCACGTTTTACATTTGCATAAATCTACTCCTTTACGTAGATGCTGGTTGGCTGCTAAGCAGAAGATGAAAACAACGACGACGTCAATGTTGATGATGACGAGGATGGTTTAGCTGACTGAATGACTGTCTGATTGCCTCTTTAGTAGTTGGTATTTGGTATTCCTTTTTTTAGTGTACGACTTACGACTACTAAAAAAATTTCTTCAAAGAAACCAACAAAAAATACAACAAAAACTATATGCTGCAGTACTATTAAGAGGAATTCTAAACGGGTTGCTTTAACCGTGAGCATGTAAGAAAAAAAAAAATTGGAAAAAATTATGTTGAAATATTTTACGTATTAGTTATAGACAATTGGATGTTATTTTTCCAATTTCTGGTTCTTTGTTATAATTTTCACTTTTTATAAGTAAAAATCGTAAAAAAAATAATTTTTTTTATGTAACTTTATGCAACACGCTTACAAAACTACGCTGTAGAAAGTTTTATGTTCTACACTATAATAGATGGAACACTTTGCTATGTTATAAAAATCCTATCTTTAAATTTAAATAAAACAAAGTGTATGTGAGAACTTTCCTTCGAGTATGATATGGTACTCCTAGACCTAGTATATGCTCTAAAACTAGCTCCTAAGCAAGTGACCTTCTTCAGATGGGGACTGTTAAACCTCTAACATTGCTCTGTTAAGGCCAAATTTTGATCTGTTAAGAGCAAATTTTGCTCTCTTAAAGCCAAATGTGGCGCTGCTAAAATTTATGGATTGCGTCTTGGATTTTCAAATTCGAATTTATCTTCACACACAAAAAATTTGCATTCGTTTGAAAGGGATTAAGTGGCACTATTTCGATGGCAAGTTTTCATCACCCCCATGTGAGATGACTATGCTTTCAAATCACACGTGCAGAGATAGTCATCATAGTCCAGTAGGTAGTGTATTGGCTTATTAGACGCGATACCACGGTTCAAACCCCGGGTCAGTCACCTCCTACAAAACGAAAACACTGTGATTGCCATGAAAAAGTATCTCGAAAATCTGTTTAAACTATTGGTCCCGTGACTCAGGTACAAAACTAACAAACACAACAAAAGTGGTGTGAGAAACTAGACCGTAATCCTGACTGACGAGTTGTAATGACCAATACTTAGACTCTATATACGACTATTTTACTTAGAAAATAAGATTGTGGGGAAGGCAATAATTACGGCCATAAAGTACTTCTTTTTTCATTTTAATCTCGTTTAACACATTACGAACTTTTATGAGACCTTTTATGATGGATATTCATTTATCTTTTTATTAATTTAAAGTAAATGTGAATGGAAACTACGTATGGAATCGTAATAAGCCAGTATTAAAATAAAACTTAAAAAAGAAACGAAATCAATTCGATTTCATTAGAATTCTGAATTTCTTGGCAATTGTTTGTATTCACACAACTTGTGCCGGATTGGAAACTAAAAATACATTTCTTTTGTTTTTGTTATTGTCAGTACAACATGTACGAATTATGAAATTTAATATGCATTTTTGGATCAACCAAACAATTCCTCATTTTATTTAAAGTATCTGTTGTTGAACAGAAATATGAAACGAAAAAGTTTTTTTGTTTTCTTTTTTCTTTTTTTTTGGTTTTTGTTATTGACACGTATTTAAAACGATTTTTGTATGCAAAATAAATGCCATTTTATAAGCAATCAATCTCAAATAATGAAATGATCACATATTAAAGCGTGTTTCTACTGTTAATGCATTGCTTCAGCTTTTATAATTCAGTTTAACCATCCCTGGTTTAAATTCATAAAAATGGGTGAGGATGAATGTAAACAAACAAAGTTCAGTTTGAGTTTGCATGGGTTGGTGTTGTGTTAACAATTTATCACTTATTATGTTAAGAGAGAATGTAAACAAAACACAATCTCTTTCACTCTTATGCTCTTTAGTATTCAAAACATAATGTAATATCATAGTTGTATCCATGTATGCATGTGTGTGTTTTTTTTTTATTATTTTAAATAAAAAGGTGGCCATTGAACTTGTCACTGTTTTGTTAGGTATTTTATTGTTATTGCTTTATTTGATTATTGTTTATCAAAAACAAATATATCATGGCTTTTCTGTGGTTTATTTATCTCTTTAACATAAAAATTATACTCACATACTCTCACATATTATCATAAAAGTATTTATTTTACGTTTTTATGTGATTTATTTCATAGCACAGCAACACTTTTTGATGTGCATATCGTAAGTCTTTCAAATGGTCTCACAAATGCTCGTATTTATAGTATGTGTGTAAAAGAGTTCAAATATTATACGTATTTGTAGAGTGTGTGTGTATGTGTGCTTGTGTGTATGTTAAAAATAATGTTTAACTGTTAATGCTTACGCAGAGTATAGGGGTTTCAAATAATTCCTCGTACAACAATATAAACTTGAATAACATTCGTTTGTATTTGATTTTAATTTTTATGATTATTTCAGGGAGTTTTCAGGGAGACAAGTTTAATATTTTTACTTGGTAGGGAGATTTCTTTCTTTCTTTTCTTATTACAGGCTTGAATATGTAAGCATTTGTATGCCTGTTTGTTTTAATTTTTTTTTTCTAATTTTCTTCACAATTTTATGCATTCAACGTTCTTGTTTGTACTGAAATTCCCTTTAAATTATATTTTCTATGCTCTGCATTGCCTGGCACGCAACCAAATCCAAGAAAGAAAGAAAGACAAACCGAAGAACATGTTGTGAATTTTATTACATTGAAGTGATTTGTAAAAAAAAAAATATTAATTATTTTCAAATTGTCAAATATCCATAAAAAAAGGAAAGAAAAAATTGGCGCCCCTTCTATGTAAAATGAGTTTCAAAAAAATAAATTTCCAGCTTAAAAAATAACAAAAAAAAAAATACGAATATTTTTCTTCGAGGGAATTTTAATTCTCAGCAGATGTTTATACTACTGTTTAACAGAGAAGCCTTTAGTTGTTGTTAAATAATAAAATTTTATTAACATTTATTATTATATTCGACTGTTTTTATGACAAACTTTTCCAAATAATTTCAAACTTTTATTTTCTTCTGGGAATAATTCTATAAAAAATTTTAGACCGTTTTTTTAATATAAAATTTGGCTTGTAAACTAGGAATGTAGGAATGAGAACAAGTACAGAGAGAGATCTCGAATTTTTAGAAAATGCTTTCTTAAAGGGCGATTTTTTTATTTAAGAAATACTTAGGAATGATCAGAGTTTAGTGTGAGTATACTTTAGAGAAGTTGAAATTATTTAATATTGATTTTGACATAATCAAACTGAAGATTTAGGCTCAGATGCTATAGAGCAATTCCCCTAGAAAATCTATAGAGTGGGCCATTTCAAAGTTTAAATTTAAAACTGCCAAAAAACAAAAACCCTTTTTTTTCATTTTTGTTTGAAGTGTAAGGTTGGCCTCACAGTAACTCATTCGTTCGGACCAATTTTGGTGCACTTTTCCGAGTGTATGAGGTCGTATCTCGGCAATGGCATCACGAATTATCTTTGGTTTGTCGGCATATCACTTTTCTTTAACGGTGCCTCACAGAAACGATTTCAAATCGCAACTTCTTGGCGACCGATTGAAATCACCATTTCGGTTAATTACATAGTCATCAAACGTTTTGACAGATTAAAGCGGATGTGGCATGAGTTGCACCATCCTGTTGAAACCAAACATCGTTCACATTAATACTATGAAGAGCGAGAAACAAAAAAATCGGTTATCATGGTGTCCTCATTGATCGTAATGGTTGCTCCGGTCTCATTTTCAAAGAAATATTTTCTAATGAAGCCTCCGCCCCGCAAATCGCACCAAATAGTCACTTATAGTTGGAGCATTGGATTCTGTAAGACCACGATTGGGTTTTCTGAGCCTCAAATACGTCAAATTTTCTTATTAACGTACCCACCATGATGAAAATGAGCTTCATCCCAATAGATAATTTATTTTTGGCAAAATCAACATCATCGTAAAGCTTCTCGTTGGCTCAATAAATCCCAACATTACTCAAACGTAAATCGATTCATTACGTTCAGTGATAATAGTAATAGATTGACATAAGTATTGCCAGACTCGAAATAACCGATAGATGGTTCACTCGTATTTAGAGAATAGATTGGCTACAGCGCAACATTTTTGTGTCAGTAATGCAGAAGGTTTTTGCCATATTGACCCGAGTTTTATAGTTCTTTATTGGATCATGAAGGTCATAACCGAAAGCTGGATCGTTGTCTGATAATTGAACTTTTAGAATGTGCCCGTGTTCTCAAAGATATTTATAAAATGGTTGTTAAATTGGAAATATGCACTATTGATCGAACTGTTTATAGTATATAGCGAGAGCATTCAGGTTGCTTCTACACATACACTTTAACAGTTTCTTATTAAAATTGATAAGAAATCTCCTTGCCCGAGAAGAAATGCAATGACTTCTGTAAAATGTGTCTGGACATTTAAGATAAGGAGACACACTTTCAGGCAGCTTAAAAATTACTCTTATACCTAGTATATCCGGGTTTATGTACCAGCAATATCGTATATAGTATATGTACGCACATTCTGGATAAACTTTATAAAAATTAATAAAAAAAATTTCTTAATTCCTCTAACGCTTACACATATTTTTATGGCTTATTTTTTAAGCGAAAAGTAATTGACAAATAAAAGGAAAATTAATTTTTTTATGTTCCAATGATTTGTCACAATTAATGTTTGTTAAGTAAGCAATAGAAAAATGAAAAACAAAAAACAAAAAACAAAAAAAAAAAAAAAATGAAAAGAAACGTCAAACAGGATTAAAAAGCCATTATGAATTTATTTAAACACCGCCATAACACTTCCGCCTTGTCACAATCATGGCAAACACAAACACACACACTTACAGAGATACCGTGACACCTTAAATGCTTATGAAATGGAGAAGCATAGAGAGGTAAAAAATAAAAGTTAGACAAACCATAAAAAATTAATACCAACATAATTAACAGGATAATAAAGAGATTTTCGAGAGATTTTCAACATGACTAAGCGTTTACTTGCTTTTGTGCAAAGCATGTGAACTAGAGATATTGGCCTCCTATACTTGTGTACGCTAACTACTTAAGTTGGTGTTGAAATGTGTGGAAAACAAAAAATTTTTTTTTGTAAAATAATTTGCTTTTGCAAATACTTGTAACTCTTCTTGGTACGTACGATACTAAAACCCTAAAACAAGAACAAGAAACGAGGCAAAAGGGGGGTCTTTACAACATTATTGCGTAGGTTGGCACAGCTGAATCACTACATTAAACAAGGCAAAATGAACGTAGTCTGTGTAACTAAATGAAAATAAAACGTTTATTAACATTGTCAAATAAATTGTGAAATTTGTTTATTTATTAAAAAATATAAAAGTCAACGCGAAATGAAATTGCAAAAAAAAAACAAAATAAAAAAATGCGCCTGACCACACGGTTTACTTTAGCAACTTAGCCCGCATTTTTATGACCCGTTAATGTCTAGGCAATAAGTATTTGCAATGGCTTGTGAAATGGTAAAAGCAAAGCAAAGAAAAAATTATTTCTAATGATGTGCCAAATGCATACAAATGAAAACGCAATGCAATGAAAGATATAAACATACATACATACGTAGCTACGTACCTACGTACCAACAGAGATAAATAAAAATCAACAGAAATGAGAGGTAAAATTAAACTTGAAATAAATTTTTTAATGCAAATACTGAAAATGCGATGCCAATGCATGCATTTGTTATAAATTTAAAATGTTTAGAGAATGAAAAAAAAAATAATCTTTTGCGTATAACAATTGGGTAGAAAGCAACAGCAACAGCAACGTCCAGCTCTTTCCTTCACTCTCCCAAAAAACAAGTTTAACCAAAACGAGTAAAGAAAAGAAAACAGTGCCTAAGGGGCGTATGAGTAGTTGATGTTTTTTAATGTTTAAATGCTGTTGATGCTGTTTATTTTCATTTTTGTATTTCGTTTTTTCTCTGTTAGTATTAATGCATGCATGTCTTCATGCAATACAAGTCTTTAAACATCACTCTGCTTTTTATTTTGTTGTATTTCTTACATTTTCTTTTCCTTTTTGTTTTATTTTTTTTTTTTATTTTGTTTTTGTAAAAGTTAACAAACTACAATCCTCAAGTGGGCAGCAGCTGATGTGGCAGCAACACACAACCAACATTCATGGCTACATTATACGTTATTAGATATTTTCCATTTTTTTTCTCTCTCTCTGTCTTTATCTAGTTTTCTTAGCAGCCTTATGTTGCAGATTTCTTTCGTTTTTTCGTCTTTTTTTTTTTTGTTTTTTGTAAGTCATCTTAACATTATAGACAACATTTTAACAACCGCAAACAACCAGTCAATAAGAGCAATCAAGATCGTCATCCTACACGTACGTACATGTGGTTCAAAATGGATGGATTGTTCCAATACACGCTCATACAATATATTTTTGCAATATTTAAACACATACATATATATGCACGCACACCAACATTGGCTATACAGTAATCAGTAAAACCATGAAAATGCATTGCTTTCAAGCAGAGTTTAAAAAGAGTGAAATGATGAACAACAAACAGCACTAAATACACTTCTAAGTTGGATAAACCAGTACGCTACTTGCTAGTATAGTAGTCTCACATTAAAAGGTTTGTCAATTTAATTCAATGTCTCTCTGTCTATTGCGTTAATACAAAAATTTTGTAGATAGCATGTAGGCTTATTCGATATGAGGCCATGGTTCAAACCCCAAAACAAAGCGGACTTCTGGCAAAAACTTTGAGAGTAAAAATAAAGCTTCTTAAAAATCTTTTGCTCGGAATCGACTATAAACTGTAAGTCGCAACATTCATGTATAAAATTAACCCACACAACATAAGTGGTTTGAGAGGATAGATCATAATCCTCATTGAAGTGAGTGAAGTGTAGTACGTTTGTTTAGGAACCCGAATAGATTTTGTATGATCGCTTTTGTATGAACGCCCTATGTTAACGCTTAAATATTTATAATTAAGTATTGCATATTAACTGAGGGTTTCTTCATAGTTAAGTTAGCTGATTACTGAAGCCTATAAAATAATACGCTTCTGAAGTTTCTTTTCTATATCTAATATGAAGTCAATATAGTCTGGTAGGTAGCGTGTTGGAAATATGAAAAAATATTTCTTCGGTGACTTGCTCTCAACACATTTCTGGCAAGAACTCTGAGAGAGTTTTATCATATTATTGGCATTGTTTTCATATCTAAAAGTTGAAATAATTCCAATCGGTAAGTTAGAACCATGATATTTCCATTCTCCTTCAAAATGAAAGGGAGAGCAGTCAAACTGCGAAACATTTGGTGACTGAAGTACTTTTGATTTCTTTGTAGAGTCACTTATTGAGACAGTTTGCTCCTTAACTGAAGTATAGCGTAACATAATTACCAACGGAAAAAAACTTTGAATTTCTTTCGAGAACAAATTAAAATTTCGTGAAAGTAAGCGTGAATATTTTTGTTAGGTTTTGAGTCTCTTTGAGACTTAAATTGAAATAGGAGGACTAAGAGATATTAAACTAAAAGCAATTGGCGGTACTGTGCATGTGTCGATTGGTGTGTATAATATTCTTCGATATTTCTTTGCTTCTCATCGAATTCCATATGTGAATGCCGATTAAATGAATCGAATGTTTTCTAAAATCAACAGGTTCAGATAGTGCATACTGTTTCTTATTCCTTTGAAATTCTCAGCACACATTATGATAATTTAACTATTTCTAGCCGATATTTGGGAAAACTGAACTTTCTAAAGAACATCTTTGAATAGAAAAATAAAATTCTACGATTTATGTTAATGTTATGGCTTATAGAAAAGAAATTTATTTTTCATTCAGTCATAACCACATACTGTGCTGTTGTTCGCCTCCTTTACTGACTTTAATGAGTTGATTTTAATTGGTCTGCCACAAAAAAAAAAAAAAAATGTTTCAAATTTCCTTTCTTTTCAATTTCAATTCTAATTAATTGCTATTTGATTGCTTTATTATTATGACATCCATAATTAACTCTATGTGATATGGTTACACGCCTAACAGACAGGCTGTGAGTGACCTCTTTCTCACACATGTCTTAAGATTGTATTCTTTTAAAATGATTTTTAACCATGAAACATTGGTTTTCCACAATATTTTGTTGTATTGCCTGTGTTTGTTGTGTTTGTTGGTGTATTATTGTCATATACATTTAATGCCATTATTGATGTTGTAGTTTTTGTTGTTATTGTTGTTATTTCAGTTATAGTGCCTCATTGTTGCAATGGATGGTGGTGGAGCTTTTAAATACAATTTATGTTCTTTATTAATGATCATCGTAGTGTTACATGAAAATTGACTATTGACAGCATAAAATATATTATTGCTGTAGTTGATGTTGTTGTTGGTGTTGTTGTTGCTATTGTTGTTGCTATTGCTGTTGATTTTCATTATTAGAGTTGTTATTGCAAACTATATGCTGTTGATTTTATGACAATCGGCCATCGAACATTTGTTTTTTTTTATTTTATTTTCTTGACTTTTTTTCATTTTTTCTGTTTTTTGGTATTTTTTGTTAAAATATTTTTGATTTCATCATTTTCTTGAACAAACAACAGGCAATGATTATTTTTTTTTTCATATTAAAACATGTCCAAATATTTATTGATGACATGCAAACAAAATTTCTAAATTCTTTTAACAAAATGTTGAATTTTTACAATGATTCACTGCATTTAAGGAAAGCTTTTCAATTGTTTACTGGTGATAAAATTCATGTTACAATAAGAAATGTTTGAAAGACTTGTCTTATGTTCGACTAGAACTTAAGTGATCTTTAACAATTAAAGTTAAACATTTTATTTTACATATCTTTTCCATTTTATGGCATAGAAAACAGTGCAAAAATCATGAGATAAAATGAAATATATTTTAAATACTACTCAAGTATTAATGTGTGTATATGACTTTTGACCTATGAGAATGCAAAAGTTGTTTAAATTATTGGAAATTTGTTTCTTCCTAATACGATTCGTATATCAAGTCTTAAATCGCATACAAGACAATATAGGGTCGGTCATCTATCGGTTACTTCGAATCTGGCAATACTTATGTCATACTTTTTGTCACAGATTCAATATATTATCTCCACTGAACGTATGATACGGTTTACGGTTGAGGCAACGAGAAACTGCACGATGGTGTTTATTTTGCTTTTTGTCGAAGCTCATTTTCCCTTGGTGGGTCCGTTAATAAGCAAAATTGCCGTATTTGGGGTCTCGACAACTCACGCGGGGTCTTACAGAAGAAAATGCAACCATTACGAGTAATTTTTGGTGGCCTTATAGAGCTGAGCATATATTTCATGAAAATACGAATGGTAACCCATTACGGTCAGTAAAACATCAATCGCACTATAACAGATTTTTTGTAGCCCTTTATTCTTCGTGGTATTGACGTGAACGATTGTTTTCAACAGTATGGTGGAACTTGCCACACATCTCATACCACAGTCGCCCAAACGTTTGATGACCGTTTAATTAGTCGAAATGGTGATGTCAATCGGCCGCCAAGAGGCTGCGATTTGACACCGTTGGTTTATTCTCTGTGTGGCGCCGTTAAAGAAAAGTGTTATGCCGACAAACCACATTCGATTGAACATGTGATGGCCAATATTCGCGATGTCACCTTTTTTTTTTAAATTATGTTCTAATTAATAATAATACACGGTTACGATACAAGAATCGTGTACATCCATGTATTTACGTGTAAGGTTATATAAGGACTTAGATCCGGCACTTAATGTTGGATTAATAAAGTTTGCTGCTGCTCTAAATTTGTCTGCCTTTTTTCAAAATACTAAATCTGATGTCCATGATTCAAGCTTAAGTGAGAAAATTGTCTGTTGGAAAAGCCATAAACAATCTAATCACCGTCGGAAGTCATATAGACACGCTACATTCCTGTATAAGATACAAATTGAAATCTTTATTAATTACACAAATAAAAAAAAATACAAAAAATTGCATTTACCCGAGTAACTACTTAGCTTAAGTTGTTCAGTTAGTTCAGTAAAATTCAAAAAAATTTTTTTTTTTATATTTCTCGAACCTCCAAACTTGTTTTATTTGACAAAAACAGTTTTTTTTACGCAGAAATTTATTGATTACGTAAACATTTCTGAACCAATGTCCAAAATTTAAACCTTGTTGGAAAGGAGAGGGATGGGCCTTTCAAACGATATACATACATATGTTATTTGACTTAATGAATGCTATGAGCGGTTTTGATTGAGGTAAACTTGACAATTGCGAATGTCTTTTTTTTCATATATTTTCAAGTTGTCCGTTTCATTAGTGGCAAACTTTAATTAGAAATACAAATAAATTGAACTTTATTGACTTCACATTCTGAAAGTGCATTATCTTGTGAAGAGATTGACATTTCGTTTGATCAAACCGGATCAAAATTAGCTTACTTATTATTATATTATTTAAAGAGTCTAACAGCCGAGTTATATTTTTCATATGCATATGTTTTGAAATGAACTTTTCGTACAAAACGGTTCAGAATTTTTGTGGGGCTTTGATTGTTTATCGGAAAATGTTTCAATTTCACATTTGAGCCTTCCATAGGCCATATAAAAATACGATTTAATTCAATAGGCTTCGAAAGTCTGCTCAGTAACCTACATATGTTTTGCTTTTTGTAAGTGAGTTTTGTGTAAAAAAAAACTTATACGATTACGAGAGCCTTTCGCCTTTACTGATAACATTTTCTTTTTAAGGAATACCCTCTCTAAACTACAAACGAAAAATCTGTTTCCATTTGATCAAATTATCTTGATAAATTTTGTAACTGTCACAAATATCAGCACAAATGCAATCTGCCGCCATCAAATGTGTTGGTTAGTGAAGGGCATCAAAACACACAGTAAACACAAGTACTTTTTCATAAAAACAGATGAGAACTACATAGCAAAAAAAAAGAACACCTTAAGCAGGTTACAAAGTCTATAAATAAAATAAAAAAAGAAAGAAATCTTATTGGATTAAATATCAAATGGATATCATTAATAAACGCCTACACCTTTATTCTTTGCACACATATACTATACATACATACATATTCAAGCATTTTTTATAATATATAAGTAAAGCAATGACACGTTAAGCTATTAATATGCTCGTTTATGTTACATAGAGTTACATTAGATTCGCATGCATATAGGCATATATATATATACATACATATGTACATATGTACATATGTACGTGCATATGGTTAAAATTTAAGTATCGACTGTTTAATATTCCATAGAAACCACATCTAAAAACATGTTGAACATTTGATCAAATGTACTCGTATTGTAGGTATGAGTACGTATGGTACATACATATGATATGATATGAATAATGAAATACATACATACATACATTATGATCATTTATATTTAAATTTAAAATTATTTATTCAAATACTTACGTTTGATTTTATTGTTTAGAATTCTTAAGATATACCGTGTATACCTAGAAGTCGTTAAAAACGTAAACGCCTGATAGTTTCTCTTTACACATGGCTGAGTAGCTTATATCGTATAATACTGTAGACTGAGTAGAAATTTTATGGTGACCGTTCGTCGGCTGCCTGTTTGCTGACCAACATTTGGTTGTCTAACCGAATAGTGGTTGATTGTTAAGGCTCCCACAAATGTTTTCAAACTGTAAAGGGAATATTTAATACGGGAGGAATAAATCGAATTGGAAATACCCTACAAAAGGGTTTATAGTAGACAAGTTTTCCGGGTGGATCGATTGAAGCAGCTTAACAAGATCGAGAGAATCAACAGCTTTATTCTAGACCGGTCTAATCATTTCCCATAAAACAAACGTATGTAATGATAAACATAAAATGCTGCTTTTACTATTCATATGGATTGTAGATCCACACACACACTCACACATGTGTCTTGTGGTCAGCCAGTTTATTAAAAAATTGAATTTTTTTCTCTTTTAATTTTCCAGGTATTTTGCAAGTGTTATAAATTTATAACAGAGACAGAGAAAAACATTTGTTGACCTGGCCAATAATACGTCTAACAGCCGGTTAAACATGTTTTTTTAAGAATTTTCGTAACTGTCTTTGAAAATCTTATAAAAAAAAAATTTGCTTAGCAAAGCAGACACATACGCTTGTAATAAATAATTAATGTTTTGGTATTATAACATCGAGTGTTTATTTCTTTA
>QOCX01000028.1:905184-932024 GCA_005959815.1 Sarcophaga bullata | reverse complement strand
TTCGGCCAACTCCTGTTATACGTCGTGATACATTAAATGTTCATGAAAGCTCGATTGACTTGTTAGCTACCCTAGCTCTACTTGATGACAAACTAAACGTTGTAATAATCGCAGGAAGGTTGGTAGGTAGAGGCGCCGGTTTATTCGAAAAGAAGTTACATAGACAAACTAAGGACATATCAGGCCCATTGTAATACCACAGTTTTCAAACGACTTTGCCCTCTTGTATTCTCAAATTAATCCAGGACCCCTGCATATTTTGTATAACCTTCATGATACTGTCTAGTCACCCAGAGACATGCCAACTAATCTTAGCTTACATCAAAGATTAAGCGGAAAAAGCCATCGAATTGTCACAACTACTAACATAGCTAGTCTAGCATAGATGTTCTGAGTTTCATTAGAGTCACCACTTCCGGTAATTCCAAAATTCTTCGAGAATACTTGCATAACTTGTATTAGCTTTATGCCACTATCTAGTTGCTTATAAATAAAGTAGAACTAAAATGTTTTCCTTATTTTTATAATTTACAATTCCAAGAGTAACCTTTTGAGCACAAGAAAAATTAATTTGTACAACGACAAGCGAAGGCTCAAAAGATTTCTCATTTCATTTTCAATTCAAGGCAACAAGCTTAACAACTCAATGGCATATTTATGCAATAAAAAAATAAAAAAAAATCTTTTTAAATGATTTGTATGCTTTTAAAAGAAAATAATTTCTATTGGCCATGTCTACAACCTTGTTCGAAGCTTTAGGCCACTTAATAAAATAAAAAAATTAAAAATTAAAAAAAAAATTGTAGAAAAAATCTCTCCATTTGCTGACAACGCTTTACTTTCTTAAGTATTTTGTTTCGTTTTTTTTTTTCTAATTTAAAATCAATTTAAATGAAATTCATAAAAACAACAATAACGACAGCAGCATGAGCAATAAAAAAAAAATTATGATTATTTATTATCGTTCTTGTTGTTGTTGCTGTTGTTATTTTATTGTTTAAACAAAACAATTATCACTCACTCATTCGCTCAGCCATACTCAGTCATTCTCAGTCGTTACGTTGCCAACGTTTCAACCATCGCTGCCTTACACCCCCCCCCCATCATTACCATTTCCATTTCCATTCCCTTGGTATACACTATGGGAAGTTAGTCTGGTTAAAATGTTTAATGTTTCATTATTTTTCTTTTTATATTTTGTTTTTCTTATTGTTGTTGTTGTTGTTGTTACTAAGGGTTATCATTTTCGAGGCGTAGGTCAGTTAAGTTTTTAATTTTATTTAAAAAAAAAATGAAAAAAAAGTGAAAAAAATGAAAAAAAATGTGGGGAAAAAAGCGAGAAAAAGCATTTGTAAAGATTAAATTACGAAAAAAAAAATTGTGTGTGTAGACAATATGAATTGTACTAGAATAAGACAACAACAAAAACAACAACAATAATAGCGAAAAAGCTAAAAAAAGTTAAATAAGAATCTGAGCAGAGAGAGAAAAAAAATTCGTAATAAAATAAATAGTAATTATAGTTGAATACACTCAGAGAAATAAAATTAGTCTTGTCTGCGAAGATTGTTTTTAAAACTCACTGTTTAGATAGACAACTTATACTAGACTACGGCTACGACTACCTACGTTAGCACATAAGACATTTCGATGCTTCTTTCCGCCTGATTTTTACTGAAAGGGCTTGCTGGATAAGATTAGTAGGCGTCTCTCTGGGTAACTAGACAGTGGCATACAGCTAATAAAAGTTATGCAAGTATTCTCGAAGAATTTGGAACTGTCGGAAGTGGCGCGGTGCGAACGCTCAATGAGATTCAGAACATCTATTCTGAATTTTATTTACTCTCAGAGTTTTTGCCAGAAAACTGCTGAAAGAAATGTTTTTTATGTTTCGTTTTGCTCGAGATATTTGATCTGGGGTTTGAACAGTGGCCTCAAGTCTCATAAGCCAACCTATTGCACTTTTAGCGACTGCATATGAGGAAAAATAGCCTTCCTACTTTCCTATTTTTGTTCATATTTTTCTTCTTCAGTTTCAGTCTAATTCATCAAGATTTTTCCTTTCAGCAGATATTTTATAACAACTTCTAGAATGATAGAGTTGCAGTCAGTGAACAAGATATGGATTGCTGTGTTAAAAGCAATCAATCTTTCAGCAATCTTCCCTTTAAGTGTGTTATTATCCTAAACCGTTACTCGTTCAGCATACCACAGAATCGCGATAGCAGCTGAGAGAGTATTTCTCTTGTCAATTAACTGTCAAACCTTTACAAATGATCAATTTTCATGCAACGAATTCTTAAAATTTAATGAAATTTTTCATTATTTTTAAGGAAATTCAATACAAATTGCTTTGAAAATCTATTCAGAAATCATTTTGTAATGCAGCTGTTATGCAAAGAATTTCCAATTTTCTCTAACAACAAAAATTTCCTTAAATGGCTTTAAAGTATTTAAACAATTAGAGTAGATTTGTTAATTGAATCTAATACAGGGTGTCAACAAAACGAATGGCAACAACAATTTATTTGGAACTCATAATAAAAACATTTCACAAAAATTCTAGACAATTTTAATGAAAAACAACAAATAATTTGACACCTTAAAACATTTTCAGCTCATGTTAATCGAAATGTAAAGCTAATATAACCCAGTAAACCATTTAGGTAACAGTGGCAACAAAGCAATTTGAATTTAATTTCTTTAAGCAAAAGTAAAGCGATTATTTTGATGATGTGAGTTTCGAGTTTAAATGTTTGTTGGGTTACTTAATCTAGAATCTGCTACAAAAAACAAAATGTTCTACGTTTTTGGGCAAAGATGATTGAATTTCACAAATTATTGTTGCCATAACAAGAGCTTGTTTCGATTATTGTTTGCTTTTACAAAACATTTGTTAAGAATTTTTTATTTATTTTTAGTTTTTCTTTTGTTTTATTGTTGTTGTTGTTGTTATTGGCATTGCTATATACAATAAATTAAATTGAAACAAATTTGTAACAAAATATACACACACACACACATTAATTAGTATCGAAACTGAAATGGTTTCGATTTCCAACAAAATCAAGTCAAGAATAACTGACAGTGAAAAAGAAAAGAAAAAAAATTTAAAAAAAAAATGATTTAACAGGGTGACATAATCAATGTAGATCAGGCTCTTACAAGCAATACAAAAACTCTTCATTGTTTTTAGCCAAAAATATATGGCAACACTATCATTCTAGAACCAGCAATAATTAACTAATGTCCCGGAAGAACGTAACAAATGAAACGTAACAATAAAGAAATCAAAAGAAGGTGAGGGATATGCTTTGTAAAGCTTCTAGAAAATATAGAATAAAAATCAATTGCCGTAATCTAGCAGGTCAGACAGTTCCACTTAAAGAAAAATATAAAAACATATTTCTTCGGCGATTTCATCTCATCACATCTCAGATTTCTGGCAAAAACTCTGAGGGTAATTCAAAAATTGTCACGAAAAGTTTCTCAAAAATCAGTCGTACGGAGTGGACTTTGAACTGCAGGTTCCGCCACTCATGCGTAAAGAACACACACAATATAAGTGGTGTGAGAAGCTGGGGTTTACAAAAAAACGCCTAAACGCGGTTAGAAACTTCCTCTGTCCTAGTGCCATGTATTCAAAAATGCTTTATAATCTTCAATCTGCTGGACTTTGTTACTTAATTTTCCTTCTTTTTTATTTTCTCCCGCTAAAATTACTTTGAATCTGAACATTTCTTCTTCTATTTCACCAATGCAATGCCGCCACCTTTTCTTTTTATCGTATTAGAAAAAAAAATTGAATAAAAATGAAGAAATAAAATAAAAGCCACCATAAACAATAAACAAATGTGCCATAAACATTCGACTGACATTGATGAACGTATGTTAAGACATGAAACATTTGCGTAAATGACTGATGGTCGGATCGTCGGGCACTTTTGATAATAATTTCGTGAAATGAAAACGGCTGCCTGCTTTGTAATGAAATATGAGCGACTTTTTAATTTTTAATAAACCATTCGAAAAGACAACAACAACAGCAACAACAACAACAACAATAACACAAACAAAAACAATGAGTAAAATTTATTAACAATAAGAAAGAAAGAAAAAAAACAATAATAACAACAACAACAAAAACCATTTAAACAAACGTTATTATTTTAAGTGGCATCAATTTTTTCTGTTTTTTTTTTTTTTTTTTTTTTTTTTTGCTACAGAAAAATAGAAACAAAAAACTGAAGTGAACTGAACGAATAAAAACAATAAAAAACAAAAACTTTTAATTTTAACTAAAATAAGGACATTTACAACAACTATAACAACAACAGCAACAACAAATATAAAAAATGTACAACAATAGCAGCAATTGCCAGCCAGTTTAGATAATTAACACCAACGAACAGAAAGAACCCTTAAAAGCGTACTCAAGAGTTTTGGACTTGCTCTTGGACTCATCGAATTGATTTATAATGGATTCCTAGAAAATGTTTATATTCAGAATTTCCATTGCAATTCATCTTCATCATTCAGTTTTGTATTCTTTAAGCCGTTATAACAGTCCTTGGTGTATTTGTTTTTCGCTAGAAATTAATAGCAAATGTAACGCATACTGCCTGTTGCGAATATAAGCGTTCAGTTCAGTTCAATTCTATTCAATTCTATTCTGTTTCATTTCATTGTTGTTATTGTTGTTGTACGTCTTTTTTTTTCTTCTGTTTTCTTGGTATAAAAATGAACAAAATATTGTGATGGACCGACCGACCGACCGGCCACACCTTAATAATCACTTAACAAAAGACAAAAAAAAAACTACAAAAACAAAAGAGAAACAACATGAAAATGAAAATAATTTAAAAAATTGCATTCGTTTATTATTTAAACAATATTATGTCCTGGTTCAGGACATAAAGTGGAGTCAAGAGAATTTTGTTTTTTTTTAAGAAAGTTTAAGTAAATGTAAGCAACAGCCCTTGGTGGGGTATAAGAAGTTGACAGAGATGGTATAAAGGTCGTGGAAAATTTATTTTACAGATATAATCGAATAATTTAATCGATTACGATTACAAGCTATTCTCTAAATTCACAGAATTCACTATGCGTTGAGTGTCAACTTTTATTGCTGACTTACTTAATTGATCATTACAAGCCTTAAGTCAGGATTACAACCCAGCTTCTCTCAGCACCCATGGCGTGTGTTTTAATCTTATCCAGGAGTGGCAAAATCTACAGTTTAAAGTCCACTCCGAAGGACAAATTTTTTGAGAAATTCAATGTTTTTGCCAGCAGACTGTTAAAGGGAAGTCGCCTAAGAAATATTTTCTGGGTTTGAACACACTACCAAATAGGCTACGGCGACTTCAACTGTATTAATCGGGATATTTTCTATTTACATTTGAAATCATTTCATCATTCATGCGTCACTTTAATGGCCCTTCTAAGAAAATGTATTTTAAGCCACTGTTTTCCGAATCAATATTTGTAACGAAATACTCATCAATACTCACTTTTCCGCAACACTAAATGAATAAGAACAACAACGACAACAATAACAGGCACCGTATCTCCAAACGATATTAAATTTCCTGTTGAGGTGTTTACTTTTAAATGAACATGAATATCCTGTTGATTTGGCGCCATACTACTATTGCTACACTCTCCTTTACACTGCTGCGCCTCCAAAACCGTATCCTTTCTGTTAAAACAGTTAAAATTAAAACAAGGACATCATTTCTATACACACATACACACACAGAGAGAGTTACATACATAATAGTTTATAAATATTTTGTGTGTGTGTGTGTGTGAGTGTATTTGTTTAGTTTACGTTTTTCATTTTTTATCAATTTAATAGACAACAACAACAGCAACAACAACAACAATACCTCCATAATTTATTGTGAATAATTTGTTTTTGTTTTTGTTTTTTTTAATAACAATTAAAAATTTCTTCAATTTCTTTAGAACAACAACAAGTGCCATAAAATATGAAAATTTAACACTTTTTCTATCGAATCCAATACACACAAATGCTTAGGCACGTAACGTATATACACATTCACACTTTCTTCACATTTACTGTTATTTGGCAGAACAATAAGAAAATATTACTTATACGCCCTCAGTTATCTTCGTTATTATTTTATAAAAGACTTGGCATCACCTTTATAGGATGGATGATGATGATCTTCCGCGTTTACTGCTACTGTTATTTGTGACAGATTGGCAACACTATACTATGCCTAGGTAGTTGCGCCTATTATTTCGGAAACCTAGAATCTGTGGGTGTTAAATGATTTTGAAGAGTTTGTAAATATGTTTTCAAATTGATTTCACATGACAATGATATTTTGATTTAGGATACTAAACGAATGAAATCGCTTCCATAGTTTGCACCAGCCTTACTTCCTGATTGCTTTGACCCAGTCGTTGTTCGCAATGCCGAGCTTTTTGAACGTGTTCCATTTTCTTTTTATAAAATTGCCACGTATTTTAAGCTGTTGTAGTACTTTACATGACAGTGTGCATTTCTCTTACGTGCTCTTCCAATTGCGATCGTTGCAGCAGGTCATTGCGCTGTGCCCTATGTCATGTAAAAATTCGAGACAAAAAGAAAGCCTACGAGCTTTTAAGGAGAGAAGCTTCCACAAAGCCTCCAATCGTTCTGTGGAGTAAAAAAGGTACGAAAGGAAAAATCAAGGCAGGCAAAGGCTCTTCTCAAACCAAATGAATTTAAGGTAATCAAAACTTTTGTTGGGAAACATCAGTAAGAGAATATTTAAGTCGTGCAACAGACTATCCAAAAATAACCTGGACTTTGTAAACCGGTCTTTTGACAGGGTTGTGTAGGCTCAGGGTAAATTTATTCAAAATGTGTAGTTAGCCCGTGCCATACATGTAGATTCGATGAACATGAATCATTGGAATGCACCCTTGGAACCTGCGGGGCACATTCATGCACCCCCAGCAAGAAGCACGTGGCTGCATATCAAGTTCTAGGCATGAAATTATAATTTGTCAAGACATTAGGCTTTTAGGACAAGGGTACAATTGATCGTACGATCGTATGATCGCAGTTCTAAAGCGCCTCTTTACAACATTACTGGATAATATAATCAAGTCGATCATGGGTTTTTTTTACCAAATTGCTAACGTTCAAGATACACGAAACTTGTTTATCTTTCCTAGACTGTATATAGAGTTTCATGGCAGTTATTACTAGCCAAACTATCAATGTAGCAGGCAAGTCAATGCCCTGGTCTAAATTTTCACTTTTTTTGCATACAAAACAAACACGATCATATCGTTTATTTATCATATTGTAAGAGCCGAAAAGACTTTTTAGTCCATAAAGATTAAAAACAATTTTAAAAGCATAGCCTTAGCTGAAGCTAGTCGAAAACAAATTCTATTTTACATCTGACATGTCAAATCAAATAGCACTGCAAAATTTCAATATGAAGTGTAATAATATTTAGAAAACATTTGTCAAAATTCAAAATAGAGATTTGATCCGATAATTAATGTGTACGTAAATACAACAAATATAAATTTAAATTAAAAAAAAAGAAAAAAAAACTAAAAACTTGGGAATATAGATGACGGCGATGAAATGTAAAAACTATGAGCGATGGCTTTACGTTGATATTTTATTTTAACTGATTTTGCTAATTAATATGGCAACAAATATACTTACTATCTTGTCATAAATAATAATGTGTGTACATCTGTAAAAATCAATGTTTATCGTTTAATTATTAGTCACGACAAGCGGTGATCAGCAGTAAGGCTGGCTTCCGCAAGCTTGGCTGCAATCGAACGTTTTGCGTCTGTGCATATAGTTTTGCAAATTTTGGGAGGCAAATCAAATATTACTCAGGGTTTGTAAAAATCAAAAATTTGACAGAGACGTTACATCGTAAGAAAACTCTGTGATGGTTCGTATCTTCACTAATCCTTTATTGAACGTATTTCTGTGAATGTCACTATGCTGTAGCATACCAAACAGTTTGTCCTGGCCGCCTTTAACACTTTTTTTCATCATTTTCAAATGTTTTTTCTTTTTTTTTTGAATATTTTAATTGATAATTTCTTTCATTTTGTTTTTCTTTCTTTCCTTTAATTTTTTCTTCTTTTGTTTTCGTTAACAACTGTAGTGTTTTATTTATTCTTGTTTGATTGCTTTGCCAATTTAAACGTTTTTAAGATAATTTTTTGTCAATTATTTTGTTTTGTTTTTTTTTTTTCTTCATTCACTTTCTTTTCCCACTCTAGCTTCTCTCTCTCTCCCATGCTCTCTTTCTAAACTGTTTTGTTAGCATTCTTTGACCCAACGACGACCACCTCTCTAACAGCAGCAGCAATATTTCTAATTGCGATTTAATCATTTTGTATATTGCGGCCTGTGTGTGTTTTTCATTCTTTGTTTTCTATTCTATTGTTATTGTTGTTGTTGTTGTCATTATTATTTTTGTTACAATAAATATTTTTTAATTACTTAAATTGTAGTTCACAAAAAAAAAAAAACAAAAAAAAAATGTTTCGCTTACAAAAGAGTCTAAAGTATGTTTTTTGACATCGCAAATGTTTTAAATATTGTACACCGCAAAAAAAAGAGTTTTTTTTTTCTTTTTGAAGTAATTATTCGATTGGATTTTCAAAATTTCAAAATTAATTTTATTATGAGAAAAAATTGTTGAATTTTAATGCCTGTTGAAGTCGCCGTAGTCTAAAAGGTAGTGTCTTGTCTTATTAGACAGGAGAAAATGGTTGAAAGCTTAGCTAAAACATCTCTAACGAAATATGAAAACAAATTTCTTTTGGCGACTTTCTCTCAGCAGATTTCTAACAAAAACTCCGAGAGTAAATCAGATTGCCATGACTAGTACGGAGTTAACTTTCAGGTTTAGATCGTGCCGCTGAAGGCAAACACAACATTGGCGATGTGAGAAACTAAATTGTAATACTGACTAAAACATTGTAATGACCCACGATGTTGCCAGCCCACAATGTAGATCAAACTATACATCATTCAGCCTAAATTGAGGGCTCTTGAACTCCTTGTGTCTGCAATGCTGTTTGTTAATTGAACAAAAAATCAGTTGAAGATTATTTTTAAAAGAGAAAAACTATTCGATCACAACACGAATTCACCATTTTATATACAAAAATATAACCTTTTGGTACCAAAGTCACCCATTTAACGTTCACAAGCTATATAAAGAGAGTTTCGTGGCAGTTATTAGTGGCCAAACTATCAATGCAATAGGCAAGTCAATGTCCTGGTCTAAATTGTTACTTTTTTTGCATACAAAACAAACACGATCATATTGTTTATTTGTCATATTGTAAAACCCGAAAGGACTTTTTAATCGGCAAAGATTAAAAACAATTTTAAAACCATAACCTTAGCTGAAGCTAGTCTAAAACAACTTGTGTTTTACATTTGACATGTCAAATCAAATAGCACTGCAAAACATCATCGTACTGAAAATCATCTAACAAAGTAGTCAAAGAACCTTGTTAGCCATAGAATTTCCATTTAAAATATCAACTTCTTCATGGAATTAGAATTTTCATTTGAAATCAATTCAATTTTTTTTCTTTTTTTTTAATTCTTTTCAGTGTAATTATTGGAAAATATTTAACAAAGGGTTACTCAAAACGCCAAAGTAATAATTATAAGTTAAACTCTCTAGTTTTTAGCAAAAAAAAAAAAAAACGAACGAAAAAAAAATATTAAACGAAACGATACGATACGACGATATGAAACGATACAGAAACAATGGTTATTAATTATTGCATCGTTATTAACTGACGTTGCAAATAAAAAAAAAAAAAAAAAAAAAAAAAAAAAAAAAAAAAAAAAAAAAAATCATTTTATTTCAACGACGATATAAAGCAGCAGCAACTGCAACAACAAAAACAATATTAAAAAACAACCATTAAAACTAAATTAATTCTAAAATAATTGTTACATAAAAACAACAACAACAACAATTTTTTAGTTGTTGTAATAAAATAAAACGAAAAATTTTGCATAAAAACCTTTGTTTTTGTAATGATTAAAGAGCCTTTTAGAGGGTTTCTTGAATTTTAAGCACAATTCTCACTTACAGTAGAGAAAAAAAAGGAAATTAGAATTGATTATAGATTCTTAGAATTTATTTAAAAAACAAACCAAAATAAAAAAGCAGTTTTTATATTAAAAAATCAATTTGTTGCCTATAAAAATGGAAAATGATTACAAATTGTTTGTCAGTTTACTTGGAATTCAATTTTTTTTTTTTTTAATTTTTTTTTTTATTTCAAATAATATCAGGTTTTTTGTTGTTTTTTGGTATTGTTTTTGGAAAATCTAATATTTAAAGTTCTTGGGAATTTTTTTTTTTAAATTTTTTTTCTTTAGATTTTTTTAAAATGTATGATGATGAAATTTAATCATTCACATGTGGTTTGCAATTTTACCGACACGAATTGTTTATTTATTGAATATCAATTGAAATTATTTGAATTTTTTTTTTTTGTTTTTTTCATTTTGTTTTTGTTGTTATCATTATTATTTTATTATTTATTACAACATATCTACATATGGGTTATCCAGTTAGTGGTTTCAAAACCTCCAATCTGATAACTCTGTCAACTGTTTTCAACTAAAGTGCCTAAAAGTGTCTGAAAATATTGCTCAGCGCTCGAGCTTATTTCTTACTCGCTGTTTACTTATTATCATTAAGTCGCCTTTGTCTAGTAGGTAGTGTGTTCAAATCTCAGCTAAGACATCACAAATAAAACGAAAAATGAAAAACTAAGGCGTTTTCCTCTAAGCAGTTTTCTAGAAAAAACTCTGCAAGTAAATAAAATTGCCATGAAAAGCTTCTCACTTCTGTCATCCGAAAATGATTTTCAAATTTAATGAGCGCCATTCATGTATAAAACTACCACACACAACATAGGTGATGTGATAAGCTAGGTTGTAATACTGACTAAGTACGTAATGGGTTTTGTTGGTTTTGACAGCTGCTTTCGTTTGTATCTTATTCGTGTACGTCTGTGAGATAAGAAAACCCTGCAAGAAAAATTCCAACCGAGTCAAAACGAACAATCTTGGGGGCCGATTCACATTATCTTTACATGAGATGATCATGCCTTCAAATCGTTCGTTTAGAATATCGTGACACGCAGCGCCGTCTTGTTAAAACCACATATTGTTGGTATCCAGATTATTGAGTTCAGGCCAAAAGAAATTGGTTATCATTGGTCTACAGTGTTTACCATTGACATCGATGATCAACGTCATTTTCAAAGACAACAAAACAGGGACAAAAGGACAGCAGTGACCAATTAAGTAAGTAAGAACGAAAGGTTTCGTCATCAAACAAAATTCTCTGTTATGGAGTTTGAACAGCAAAAATGTGATTGTGGAAAAGCCTTTATGAACGATTAAGCCTGATGAACAATTTTTACGGTTCGTAATCGAATGTGATTTCAACATATTTGCGGCACCAGAGACACAGCATGTCAAAATCAGACTTTTATTGCCAAGAAAGAAATTTCAAGCTATGACGACGTCAATTGTGGGGCTTCACCAAGAAAAGGCCCTGTCTACGAAGACAATCCATTAACTATCAAGCATTTCAAAACCAGTTTAGATTATCGCTGAGATATCTCAAGACCCCCGAAATGTATAAAATAGTTCTCAAAAACTTACTCAAAAACCAGTGCTTTGAACTATCCATAGGCAGTTGTTTAAAGATAAGCCAATAAAATTCCGTCTCCTTTCTTTATTTATTTATCTTTGACACGTTGACTGCCACGACAGAAAAGAAAAGAACGAAATCTCGTTAGTCAATGTGTTAAAAAGTTTTCTTACAAAAAAAAAAAAAAGGTATCTGATCTACTGTGGCATATTCGCATCTACTGTGGCATAGGGTAGCCAGCGCACTCTATGAAAATCTATTGGTATTTGTTTGTTGTAATGAATATAAATGTATTGAACTTTGCCTATGGACTTCCTCTCTCTTTCTCATTCATTGTTTTGTCTCTTAGTACTTTGAACGTACTAAAGTGTCACAGCAGGTTGCGAATAGATTGTTTAAAAGCAAATCGAAATATCATATTAGTTTTCGTAAATCTCGATTTAAGCATGACATCTAAAAATAACAATTGTTTTATACTTATAATGACGTATGTATGCATGTATCTATTTAACAACATCTGTTAATGAATTCATTCTTTTATTTTGTAAATGACACTTGATTTATAAAAAAAAAAAACAAAAACAGTAGTCACTACTTACTCACACATACAATGGCAGACAGATATTTTAAATATGGCTTAGTCACCCGAATGCTTGTACATACATACATACATACAGACATACATATGAATGGATTGTATACATAGTTTATGTATCAATTTCATAATATGAGAACATATTTCTATTAAGAATGATAAAAATCTTTGAATTAAAAACCAAAACTCTCAAAAAAAAAAATAAAAAACAAATAAAAGAAATATTAACGCTGTGACTTAATGAATTTATTAAAACACATTACAACCAGCAAAGCAAATAGAAAATGTTACAAATTTCTACCACAAAATGGAATCAAATAGACCAGCAGCAGCAGCAGCAACAGAGAACAGCAGCAGCAAAGCAAAACTAAAGAAATTCAGTGTAAAGGCAAGGCTAGGCAAGGCCAGGGAATACATAGCATGAAAATGCATTAACGAAGCAATTAAAAGCAGGCAACGCAACAATTTAATAAAAAAAAAATTAAAAAAAAGAAATTGAAAAATAAAAAAATCGAAAGAAAAACAAGGGAGGTAAGAAGCATGGGAATTAAATGGAGAAGTTACGATGAAATAAAAAAAATTACAATTATTAGTCAAATAGGCTGAGTCTGAGACAAATACAACAGCAATAACAACAGTAACAACAACAACTCCAATGTACTCATGCATTTTAAATTTTAAAAACAGAGAGCGATAAGCATAAGGAAGGGGGACAACAAGCATTTTAGAAAATGAAAAACGCACGTTATTAACAAATAAATTTCATTAAATGACATTAAAAACTCGTTGTGTCAGTAATTTAAATTTAAATTTTAATTTAATAATTCTATTATTTCAGCAGTAACAGCAACAACAACAATATTTTCATTGTAATTATTGGATTTTGTTTCGTTTATTTCTCTTATTTCTCTTATTTATTGCCTTCATTTATTATTATTTTATTAGCAGCTTAGTTGTTGTGTTTCTTTGTAATTTTTTTCTCCTGATTTTCTAATTTCCTGGTATTAACAGTGCCTGGAAAGTTTAGAAAGTTTCATTTAAATTTTGCCAATTAATTAACAGAGGCGTTAATTTGTATCACAAAAAAAAAGTAAATCAAATGAAATTAAAAATTTATTTATTTCAACTGGAAAAAATATCTTACAATGGCCATCAAATATTATTTAATAAGCCATACATAGGCACAGTGGGACCGAAACCGTTTATTAATAGACAGTTTTATAATGTTTTTTTTTATATTTCCCTTCATCTCCATAAAGAACACAACGAGTATCTCGTTATTTTAGTCTTTTTAAACAAGAATTTAAGGCTAACAGGTCCAAGGCAGATAGAGGGTCTAATTGTGAATCACTTTGAAGGGTTCTGCCTGTTTCCTTGGTGTCCGTAAAGAACACATAGGTTATCTCTTTATTTCAATCCCTTGAAACAAGAATTTTGAGTTAACAGTTTCAAGGGAGATAGAGAGTGTAGTTGTGAGTTTCTTTGGAACCTCCTGCCTGATCTTTCAAGATGTTCTCTGTTTCCTGGATGAAATATTTGCAGCAAATATTTCCACCCATATTGTGTATGTTAATCTTATCAATGAGCTTCGAAACCACTCATCAGTCAGGATTACGTTCCAGCTTCTCTCACCACTTATTTGTTGTGTGTGTTAATCGTATCTATGAGTGACAGGACCTACAGTTGAATGTCCACTCCGAACGATAGATTTTTCATGGCAATTGTATTTACTTTTAAAGTTTTTTAGCAGAAGTCTACTGAAACAAAGTCGCCTAAAGAAATATTTTTCTCGTATTTCGTTTTGCTCGAGTTGTCAGAGCTGGGAGTTTAAAGCACAAACAATCGTCTAATAAATCAAAACAGGACCCACAAGGCTACACTCAATATCACTCTTATACGACAGTATGAATATAACATTCCTATTGAATATTCGTATCTCAGATCGCCTAGAGAGTTAAGAGCAGTTTCACAATGTGCTCAGCTTCTTATATTCCAGTTTTCTGTTCCCTTCTAATGTTCTTGATGTTCTTACGGTGTCCACAACATGATCTTCGATTAGAAAAACTGCTGCCACAGTTATCATAAATGATTCGCGGTTGGATAAGGTATACAGTTAATGAAAAAAGTCTACATACACCGCTCTTTTCCAGGAATTTTATTTGCAAATCTGTTTATCGTTCCCGAAATCCGTTAGCTGTTCAGTCTTCTGCAAGGAGGATTATTCCATATTTTGGAATAATCTGATCATCAGCACAATGCATGATAGAGACCCTTGTAGGGCACCCAAATTTTAATGAAAATGAAATTACCGGGAAATATATGTGAACCAGTAGATTGTCAGTAATTGCAGAGACAAAAAGAGGCGCATAATTTCGTACATGATCAAAAAGAAAAAACAAAGAGCACAAAAAGATCATGTTAAATGGTCTTCAAGTAAATATCAGCATCGTAAAGTATTTATTAAACTTCTGCTTGTACTTTCATTTGATATAAAGTGAAATTTCCTTGATAATGCAGTGCAATAATCCCTTTGGCTACTTTCAATGCTAAAGCTATTGTTTGGCAACTTTTAAGCATGATCAATCCTGATTTGTTTTCAATCCTTAACAAAATTTTAAAAATTTTTTGTCGGTTTTACCGAAGAAAAAATCTAATTTTTTTATCATTTTTAGGGTAACATTTCTTAGACAGTTTAAGTGCAACAAACAATTGAGAAACAAATCCCCCGCAAATAAAAAATTTGTTGCTGCTGCAGTTGAAACAACAATTCGTAAATGGATACTCTCTACACCAGGTAGACTTTGAATAACAAAGCTTTTAAAGTTAACAACAAAAACAATAATAACAACAATTGTAAAGAACAAAAAAAAGAAAAAAATTAAACAAAAAACAAAGACAACAGCAACAACAACAACAACAACTATTTTTTATAAACAAATTGCAGCTGAAATTTTCAAGGTTTTCCAGTTCATGGATTTGCAAACGACAAGGCGACGGTCGTTGCAATTATTGTTTTTTTTTGTTGTTGTTGTTGCTGTTGTTTTAGCATTATTGTCTTTGTGGTTGTCGCTGGCGTTTTCATCAATCTGGCTTTCTGTTTAAGGCAAAAACTCAGCGTTATATTGTTAAAGCATTTCATTTAGTCATGGTACGCGTGAGTTGTTTTCTGGCTGTTCATGTTGCTGCAGCGGCTGTTGATCAATGTTGTCAACTCTATGTATTATTTTACTCATTATAATGCTTTTTAGCTTTAATTCAATCAAATTTGGAGATGAAAATTATAAGCAACTATGTTTGGAATTTTTTATTCTGCGGTCATACCGGCAGTAATCCGCCTCAAGGCTAAAACACATTACAACGGCTTCTGTATAGGCATCTGGAGCTAGATGAATTAAGATTTTTCAGCTCTTACGATTTACAGAACTTCTCTAGTCGGAGGGGATGAGCAACCAATTATTAAAGGATTTTTGGACCTTTTCTAGCTCTTAGTAAATAATCCATTGGTGTGGACCTAGTATTCCGGCAAAATCTCTGAGAGTAAATAAAATTGCCTTAAAAAGTGTTGTTTGGTATGGACGCCTGAACTATAGGTCCCGCTACTTATGGATAAAAATTAACACAATCAACATGGCTGACGTGGCTAGGTTGTAATCCTGACTGTTGGGCTGTTATGACCAGTTAAGTAAGT
Source organism: Sarcophaga bullata (assembly GCA_005959815.1). Taxonomy (NCBI): domain Eukaryota; kingdom Metazoa; phylum Arthropoda; class Insecta; order Diptera; family Sarcophagidae; genus Sarcophaga; species Sarcophaga bullata. The sequence goes on along the minus strand of QOCX01000028.1, from coordinate 916,039 downwards.
AATGGGTTCTGTTGAACCTCTAAGGTTAGTGGCTTATTCACATGCAGCTGCGATATATGAAAACTGCACAAAAGTCTAATGGAGTCAAATCGTACAATCTTGGTGGTCAGCTCTCATCACATCCATGTGAGATAATCAAGCCCTCAAAATGCTTGAGCAAAATATCTAATATAGCTTGAGCTGTATGACACGTAGCGTCGTTCTATTGAAACCACTTGTTGTTAGGGTCCAGAGTGTCCAATTCAGGCCAAAAGAAGTGGGCAATCATTGAGCTATAGTACTCACCACTGAGAGCAATAGCTTGGCCAACATCATTTTCTAAGTAGCATGCTCTGCTGACGACGCTTATAAATCCATACATTTTTCGAGACGCTTTGGATGCAATTGGATGTCATGTGTCGATCGTGCTCTAAATTCCCCAATTGTTGAATGCTACTACCGCCAATGGAGGCAAAACAAACTGAATAAATGACAACTTATTTGACAGATATAGCTTCAACAAAATGGCCGTTATCAGCTGTCACTGGGACAGCGGAAGTCCCTGTATTGGATGACTCAATAAAAATCACGTTTAAAAACGCCTTTTTTTTATTAATTTTAGAGTTTTTTTTTTAATTTAAGTTGACAACGCTATACGCTGCTGTGATGATTTTAACGTTTTTATGTTTATTATTGTTGGTGTTTTGTTGTTATTATTTATTGTTTTATTTACAAAAAACAAAACAAACAAAAGAAAAAAAAAACTATTGTTGCTGGCGCTCCCCCATAAAAATATTTTGTTTTTTTTATTAAAAACTTTATTTTTTTTCTGAATTTTGTTGTTGTTTTTTTTAAGAAAATGCTAATTTTACTCATTTTTTCTTTTTTATTAAAGAAAAATTTAAAAAATAAAGAAAAGAAAAACAGAATTTATTGTTTTGCTTTTGTTTTTTAAGAAAATATTCTTTTTATTTTTTATTTATTAATTTCTTTTCTTTGTTTTTGTTCTTTTGTTTTGTTTTTAATAGTTTTTGTTGCGTTGTTGCTTTTATCGCGTATAGTTTTATTGCGTCTTTTTGAAAACTAAAGAAAAACAACCCAAGAAATCCAATATTTCTCACCAAATATTTTGTTTTTTTTTTTTTTAGAAGACAACAGCACAGTATCAGTTTAAATTTAATAATAAAAAAACAACAACAAACATAATTTAAATAAATTTATAATAAAACAGTAAAAATGAGCAAATGTTTGTGTGTTTAGAGCACATTAATCTCTATTAATTTATTACCACCACAGGTCTTATAGAGATTTTCTCTGAAACAACAAAAGACGATAACAAATAAATTCATTTCATTAACTGATGGCATACATAGGCAACATGTTACTACACCCTATATATACGTTAATAAGCAAACAATTTGACCCCTTATGGCTTTCGAAATTGCTTAATTCCTAAACGAATAGAACAAAAAGAAATTACAAAAGGAGACTAAAAACATTGGAATACGTTTTCAGTACATCGTTATTTAGGTACCCACAAACGGGAGCAACAAGAGTTAAAAATGTGTTGATCGGCCTACTACTACTATACAGAGAGACCATGTCGTTATCCTAACCCGTTCTAGAATATGTTCTGAGCGCGATTTTCAATCATCAGAGAACATCTGAGTGCGAGAACAGAGAGCATCATCTTTCATTCAAACGATATGGTAGAGCCAGTGTAGTCGCTAGATGGTAATGCATCGCTCAACGTCCTTATTGTTGACGGGCTGATACAGTTCATTGTTGGATCGAATGCAGAAATCATTGCCAACTCGCACTGGACCGAAGATCTTATGTCTTACTTTTCACTCGAATACTTTTAAGTCTGCTGCATTGGTGCATAACACACGGGTGGAGCATTAATTTCATCATTCAAGAGTGGTCTCTGAAGTCACCGTAGTCTAGTAGGCAGTATGTTGGCTTATTAGACGAAAGGCCAGGGTTCAAATCCCCGGCCGGACATCAAAAACGAAATATGAAAAACAAAATAATTCTTCGGCGGCTTCCTCTCAGCAGATTTCTGGCAAACAGAAATAACCATGAAAAGTTTCTCAAGCAATCTGTTGTTCGGAGTCGACTTTAAACTGTAGGTCCGGCCACTCATGTATTAAAATTAACACACAGAACATAAGTGAGAAGCAAGGCCGTAATCCTGACTGATGTATGGGTTGTAATGGTCAATTATGTATGTATGTATGTAGAGAGGTCTCTGAGACGCTAGTAATACCTGCTGGCAAAAGTGGTCGCCGTAGTCTTGCAAGTGGTGTATTGCCGTATTAGAAGCGAGGCCATGGTTCAAACCCCAGATCAGACATCTTCAACAAAACGCAACATGAAAAAATATTTCTTACGTTGATTTATTCTCTGCGGAGATCTGACAACAAAAAGTTTCTCAAAAATCTGTCGTTCGGAGTCGATTTTAAACGGTAGGTTCCGCAACTCATGTATAAAATTAACACGCACAACATAAATGATGTGAGCAGCCAGATCGTGACTGAAGGATTGTAATTGTGAGTGGTCCTACGCTTGATCTCTAGACAGACATTATGTTTGCTGGTAGCAGAAGAGTTAAGATAAACAAATTCAAAAGTATAGTCTTCGGATATAATCTTAGATTCGATACACCTTATGTTCCTATTTGTCGACAACATATACTTCGTTATGCCCTCGTTTACTGCCATACCCATTCTGACAGACTTTCATTCAAAAGCGCTAAAGGCAGCAGTAACATCTCACTTAGTACGTCCAATGATGACAATGCTTTTGTGGAAAATAGTGTCATTAGCAATGCAGTCCCGCCTTTATCGGAACACTTTCCATAATGAAATTAAAGAGGGGCGTGTCTTGTCTGAAACCTCGCATTTAATCGAATATTTGATTGTGATCTTAAGATTGATTTTAGACGGATGTCTCAATAGCAGTCAGTTTCACTTTCCTATTAAAGGCGAGACATTTTTTTGATTTATTCAAGCTTAAAATACCAACAACTACACTTGCTTAGAGACTATAATTCGTTAGTAAAAGTAAATTTTTATTTTAATTTCCAACCTTACCAACTAACCTTTATAAAATTGTTTCTAATTGTAGCTCATCGGAGATTAAAAACTCCTATTAAATATGCGCATAAAATCGGGCATAATTACAAAGTTTTTCTTTTTTTTTTATTAATTTATTGCCAAGAAAATACATTTAAATTACGAGTAAAATTTTCTTTTTTTAATTTTAATTTTAATTTTAATTAACATGTATGAATTGTTAATTTTATAAAGGTTTTAAAGTTTCATAAATTAATTCCAAAGAATTTTTAAAATTTCAAATAAACGACGTACATACTGGTATGTACATGACAGTGGCATAAAATATCTCTTTTAGTTGCTGCTCTTAGAGACAAATTTGAACTTTTTAAGTGAATGAGACATATTTAACGGAATTGTACAAAATATTTTCAAACATGACTTGAATTTTTATGGCTTTTAAACATGATTTCTTAAAAATTTTTCTTTCATTTTTTCTATTCTTTTTTTTCTATTAGTATGCAACAGTGATAGGCCAATGTAAGGTATACGGTTAATTAAGCTTTATAAGGGGAATAAATTCAGAATAAAATTTTCATATTAAATACACGAAAACAAACAAACGATTTATTTAAGCAGCCATAATGTGTCTTCCAAATAGAATGCTGCTAATTACTACACCCCATTTACGCTTTTTAAAAAAATAAATGCCCAAGGTTGTGTTTGTTTATCCATAATATAGTCCACCCCACAAGATCACTTTTTTTTGCAGTTTTTAGACTTGTTTTGACCATTTACAACTAATTTTGGGGGAGGGGATAAGAGATTTTTCTCTTTGAAAATTAATCATCGTGATATCTAATGATCATGTTCTCAACAGATTATTCGTTTCTCTGCTTGCAGCCAGAGAAAAACATGTCAAATTAACAGACGGCACGCAATACCACCATCATTCCGGACCATCAAATGGTCAAATATTATGGACAGGAAAAATATTAAATTTTCTATCGTCTTCAGAAAAAAAAAATAAAAAAAAACGCTGAAATAAATTGAATTCGAGGCAAGTTTTAAGCGTAAATACGTATTAAAATTGAATTAATTGTAGACGTCAGTAATATTTAGTTGCAAGTGATGATGTGTTGCTTACATTTGAAAACATCACATCAACATAAATTGCAGCAACAACAACAAAGTGTATAAAATAAAGTCTCCTGCTGTTTTATTTCTCTTCCAAAGCATATTTCATTAACGTCATCATCGTTATTATCGGCTTTGCCAAGCACAACATATACAAACTAAAAGAAAAGCTTAAGAAAAAAAAGGAAGAAGAAAAAACAAAAACAACAAAATTTGACACGGCTTAGCCAATAATAATAAGCCAACGAGAGATTAAAAAATGCAGACAATTCGTGGCTTTAACAAGTGCTGTATACTTACTGGTGGCAAGTAGGCATCAATTTTCAATTGCATTTTGTTGCATGTTCATATTGCAATTGTTGTTATTGTTGTTGTGGTTGTTGTTGTTTGTTAAGAACACTAATTGCTATTTAAACACATGTGCTGCTGCCGTCTACAGTTGCCGTCTGTTGGTTTTCAAATCTACACCAAGTTAAAGGCGTTTTTCTTTTGGAGGATTTTCCTGTTAATATCGTGAAAATTAAGAAGAAAACTTTGTAACATTTTTTTTTATCTCTCCGTCTCCGTATTGCCTGTCAAATAGATCAGATTCTGAATGTGTTTAAAGTGCAAGCCAAAGGGAAGATTTCATCATATACATGATAATTGTATTCTACAAAGATTTGAACACAAAAAACGTTTGATTCAGTCTTTTGAAAGGCTTTAACGTTCCAGATTTGATAGTTTTCACCTATCAAAAACCGCATGCTTATTTCTACTTCAAAGTACATCGAAAGTATATCTTTGTCGCTGTAATGTAGTAGGTAGTGTGTTGGCTTATCAGACCTGAAGCTACGTTTCAAACACGAAAATATGAAAAAACATTTCTACGGCGACTTCCTCTCAGCAGATTTACGTCAAGAACACTCTGAGAGTAAATAAAAATTGCCATGAAAAGTTTCTCTGAAATCTGTCTATGTAATCCCGACTGAAGGGTTGTAATAACCAATTATGTGCGTATGTAAGCATATCCGAAAGAACAGCACATTCTTTTAAAAAACCGAAGCAGTGGTGAAGTATTTTCTTCTGAAACTGGATAGGTTTCAGCCTATCATGCTTGAAACCTCAGTCGCTCACAGCTCTCCTACTCTCTTCCTAGCAGCTAAGTATGGAACATCATTTATGTTTTTAGATTGGATTGAGTTGTTAGGTGATCTTTTCGTAACTCTGATTTGCTGATTCCTCTACATTTTCGCCGATTATTGGTTCAGCGACCATTAGAAGTTCCTCTCCAAGTTCAGTGACATCTTCGCATGAATAAATATGTTCCACCTCTGTTCCACAAAACCCTGATTTCTCCTTACCGCATAAGCTTAATTCATGCAACATTCGAAGCTAAGAAGTGCTAAAGCGACTGCTAAAAATAAACAGAATCTTGCAACGTGCTCGTATATTTCAGAATTCCTTCGGCTAGTGACAGTAATCAGGTTTTGACATGCTTAGGCTTGCCCTAATATGAGTATGCATACTGCTAACACTTGCATTTATTGGGTTCTTCATAGTCCTTGTAAGACATGAAATACAGGCGATCATCACTATGTCCAAATGTGCGCTGAACTTCCAGAAGTTTTTATTGCTGCCTATAACTAAACTTAAAAGCAGTATTAAGTTCAAAGGTCTTATTAAATTCGTCAAAGTCTAGTGGGTAGTGTGTTAGACATAAAAGCAGTATTCTGGTAAAAATCGTGAGAGTAAAAATAAAATTGCCATGAAAAGTTTGTCAAGAATCCTTTGTTCGGAATCGATATAAATTAACACACATAGAATAGGTGTGGTTTGAGAAGCTAGGTTATAGTCCTAACTAAAGGTTTACATTGTTCAATGAAGTAAGTAAGTAAGAAAGAGGTACCAACACCAAAAGGTGTTTGTCCATACTATGCAATCAATTCATACCTTTAAGTAACTGCCTGTATTGTATCAAATTAACTAAAAATGTTTTCAAACCTTTTTAAAAAATCTAATTTTGTGTTTAGAAATGTTTTTTGTTTTTTTTTACAAAATTTAAGAAATTTCTTAAAAAAGAATTCCATTTTCTTTCTTCAATTCTTCAGATGATCGTGGTGCTTATTGTTATTATTTTCATAGCAATTGTTCGAAAACTTTTTATTAAAAAGTTGTTTTTTAGAATATTAAATAGAAACTAAAATAATTAGATGCAGTCCCTTACATGCATATACGGCTGGCCTATGAGAAAAGCCAATCGAAATGGTATCTTTAGTTAGAGAAGAAGAAGAAGAACAGCTGCCACCATATTCTACCCAGGCCACTTTATATGCATAAATAGTACATGCAAGTTAAACTATTTAGTAATAGGCTGGTTATACAGATCTAACAATGTATCTATAGATGTGTATGTATGTATGTGTATGTGTATGTATATGTGTATGTGTGTGTATATGTGGTTATAGCAATTATATAAGCACTTTGCATTAAATGCAATGAAATACATTGCAATGCAGCTAATTGCCCCATGTAAACAATGTTGCATATTTGCCATATTATTATGGTATATGTCAGGTATGTATGTTGTTGCCACAACTCGGGCACTGCTTATAATATGTTGTTGTTGTGTTATGTTGCCTGTTACGATGTTACATTTACCATGCTGCTGCTGCTGGTGCTGCTACTGCTGCTACTAGGCTAGTTACATTAGCTTTTTAGCTTATGATGTTACTGTTGCTACTGCTTTGGTTGCCTATTTATTTGAAATGCAATTGTTTTTTAACAAAATTAAATGCCTAGAAATAGAGTAACAACAACAAATTATAAAATAAATGCATACAGACAATCTCATTTGGTTAGACAATATTCTTATACCCTACAATCATCACTTTAAGAATTGTTGCTTGAACATTACATTCTTTGCTTATGTGACATTAAACTCAAAGTAAAGATCAGAAGTTAAATTTAACGAGGAGAAACGTTTTCAGCATAATTATTTTATAAAACAAAGCTTTTTATGCAAAACTTTGCTCAGGCCTTAATGAAAATCCTGAAAATCCCTTTAAGTAACACGACTTCAGATATCAGTCAGCGTTGAGTGACTGAATAAGAGGTAATAACAAGAGGGCCATTTTGTTATTCAGTATGCTGAACAAAGTTTTTGTCCATATCTATAGGCTATCGGGTGTTGTGAATAAGGAGACAATAGTACTCTAGTTAAAGATCGAAATTCAAGGAAATTTACTTTGTAGTCCACAAGAACGGGAAAACATTTTCAGCATAATTTTTTATATGAAAAATGAATGAAAGTTCTGAAAATCTATTCCAATATCCTTCAATATGTATTGATAGCTTCTGAACTTCTTTTGTTTCCTCTGGACAGCAAAAAAAACCAAAACATGAAAAAATATGTCTTTCGTTGATTTCCTCTCAGCGTATTACAGGCAACAACTGGGAGAGTAAATAAAATGCTTGACTGAAGTATTGTAGTAGTCCTACGAGGAAGAGCTAAGATAAACAAATTCAAAAGTATAGTCTTCGGATATAATCCTCAGATCCAATGCGCCTTATGTTTCTATTTGTCGACAATATATTCTTCGTTATGCCCTCGTTTACTGCCATACCCATTCTGATAGACTTTCATTCAAAATCGCTAAAGGCAGCAGTAACATCTTCCATATGACAGCGTGTAGATACTTTTGTGGAAAATAGTGGCATTATCAATGCAGTCCCGCGTTCCTCGGAACACTCTCGGCAATTCTACATGTTGATGTACCATTGGAAACTAAAATATTCCTGAAAATTCTAACATTTGTAAACAATGTTTGGTTGTTAGTGTCTTCTAGTAAAAGAACAAAACTTCTATCTTCGCGACATGTCACAATACTTTTTTTTTTTTTTTGTTTTTTTTCTGTTTGTACTCGTTATACATTTACTGAACTCTTCGGCAGCCACTCAGTGTAGTAAATGCGATTCATAATTACTTAATAAATTGGTTATTACAACCCTCTAGATAGGCTTACAACTTAGCTTGTCCCACCAGCCATGCTTTGTAGATTAATTTTTTCAATAAGTGGCGGCACCTACAGTTTAATGTCTACTCTGAACGATAGATTTTGAAAACTTTTGCTCTCAGAGCAAAGAGGAATTCGGTGAAGGAATTTATTTGCATATTTCGTTTTGTTTGAAATATCTTAGCTGAGGTTTAAACCATGGACTCGCGTCTAATAAGCCAACGTATTATTTACTAAACTACGGCGACTTCAAAGTTGATTCATAATAAACTGTTTGGAGTTTAAATTTCTTCATTCAAGGAATATTGCAGCAAGTATCGCTAGATTATTTGAATTATTTCTCTGCTTTTTGTCATTCTCATTAATCAAGTGCTTCCAAGTTAATTGCTTCCGGTGATTGATCTACTGTAGTCCCCAGCAAAGTCCTATATGTGTACTTCCTTATCTATCCCTAGATAATATTCGAACCTTTTAATTTTTATATTTCGAAATATGAATACGAATTCGATTGAATTGAAGTACTTTTTCATAAACTTGGTATGCTTGACTAAACAATGTAATTCAATATTCCTATGCCACATGCGAATAAAATCGGTTCATTACTGACCTCAATACTACAAAAGTTTGATATGAAATTATTGGAAAGTCGATTATTACTCGCTTTTTGAATCAAACTTTGTTTTTAGACCCAAACTAACATGAAATTTCATACCGCACCCAATACGTCAAGATTACGACCTAGTTTCTCACACCCCATATGTTGTGTGCGTTCATTTTATACATGAGTTCCGATTGATTTGTTTTTTTGAGAAACTTTTCATTGCAATCTTATACTCTCAGAGTTCTTCTTTTCAAAATCTGATGACAGGAAATTGCCAAAAGAAATATTTTTTTCAAAATTCGTTTTATTGGAGATATCTGACCAGGGGTTTGACACGAGGCCTAACGTCTAATAAGTACATTACGGCGACTAATTATAGTGTATACAATACTATATTAAATGCTTGTCATTCTTGTCATTCTTGTCATTTCATGTTTCCGATTTAAGGCAAAATTTTGTACCAAAAATATTTCCTAACGTTGCAGAGTAACCATATAGTCGATGTATAACAATTTTACGGTGTTCATATTAAGAATAATTTTTTGTTTTCTATTTTTTTTTTAATTATTTTGTTTTTAATATTATTATTTATTTAACATGCGAGTGCATTAGTTGCTGTTTTATTTGTTTTATTTTTTCAGCCAGTTTCTAGTTCTATTACTGCTGCATCTCTGTATTGCATTTCTCTTAAAGTTATTTTATTAGAATTTTTTTTCTTCCTCTTTTTTCTAATTTTTTTTTTTTTTTGTTTTTGTTTTTACTATGCATTCTTTTGCAAATTTTTTTTCTTTTTTCAGCCTCATCTTTATCGTTGGTTCTACCGTGTTTAATAATTGTGTAAAATAATAGCAAAAAAAAAGAACAACAACAACAACAGCAATAACAACAATAAAATTTTAAAAAGCCTTCTTTCACTTATAATGTAAATTAATTTACATTTTTTTCTTCTATATTCTCTTCTATTTTCTATTCTTTTTTCCTTCATTTCTATTTTTCTCTTTTTCTATTTTTTTTTTGTCTTCATTTCAATACATTTCGTTACGTTTAATTCATTCGTTTGTATGGCAAGCAAATGCAATGCACGCACTAAACGTTATTAAATGTTTGAAAAAACCAGAACAAAGAATAGAACAGAGTATAGAAAACATAGAATAAAACATAGACACACACACACACAGAGAGAGGTAGAGAGAGGGGGGGGAGAAAGGCAATAAAAAGTCATTACAACCCTGTTTAATGTTTACCAAACCAAGTTACTTAGGAAATTATGGGTCTTCCATAATAATTTGCCAATAGAAAGAAAGCAAAACGAAAGAAAAACAATTTCTGCCTATGCTTTACTACGCTGCAGGGCATTAATTGTTGCCAGGCTATGTTGTATTGTTATAGACTGGGTCGGTACATTTTCCTTAATTAGACCAACAATATACAAACATTTGGAATTTTAGTCTTTTAACCGGAAGTGCAAAAAATAACAACAACAACAACAATAACACCATTTATTAACAACAGCAATAGAAGAAGTTTTTTTTTTATATTAAAAACAATAACAACAACAACAACAATTATTTAAAAAAAACAGCATTTTTTATTGGCCTTAAAAGCATTTGATTTGAACAAATAATTTTATCAGTTTCACACTCAGCTCGTCTATTTTCTATTTTCTCTGTTTTCTGTTTACGGCTTTCTATTATTTTTCTAATGAAACATGGAGAAAAAATAAACAAGCAAAAAAGAGGGGGGTATAACACGTGGCTGCAAATAATTTCGTTAAAATAAAATTGAAAACTAAACTCGAAATTTAATTGAAAACTACATTGAATCAGAATTAAAGATCGCCTGGAATTGGTTTGATTCTCAGCTACTGATATTGTCCTAACTGGGAGATTAAGTGTGTTCTTTTACCCTTGGCCAGTTGATTAGAAAGATAGACTAGTTTTTCTAATGTGTAATGAAGTAATCTAGTTGATAATGGTTCCAAGCTTTGCTAGGCTTGAAAGAAATACGGAAAAAATATTTCTTTCTACAACTTTCTCCCAGCAGTCTTAAGGGAAAAAACTGTAAATTTTCATGAAAATTTTCATCAA
>QOCX01000028.1:894143-905171 GCA_005959815.1 Sarcophaga bullata | reverse complement strand
GAAGTCCATTTGAAACTGTGGTTCGCCCCACTCATGAATAAAATTACAAGCTAGGTTGTAATCCTAGCCAAAGGGTTTTAATACATAATTAAGTACGCAAGTGGAATTTATTCAATAAAAATTAACAATAAAAAGTGGTGCACATAGCAGAATTAATAGATAAGCGTATTGCCTGTATTTGTTCAGTACAATAAAGAAATCTCGCCTTAGCCGATTTCCTATTTTAGATGGTGATATGCTGCTTAAAGCTAAGCAAACGTTTTCTTTTTTTTTCAAAATATTTTTTTTCTTTCTTTCGTTTTTTAGAATTATTTTACTTCCAACAAACTGAACTGATAATTTGTAAGTCTTATCTCGTTTCCTTTGTTATCACCCCCCTCAGCTATTACCTCTTCGCCTCTTTCTCTAACTTTTAAACACAAATTTCTTTAGATTTTTTTTTTTGTTTTTTTATTTCGCACTTTAAAATTATACGACCAAAACGATATGTTCGTTTGTCTATTTGTTCAACTAGAATTTTTCTGTTTTTTTTTTTGTTTTTATTTGTTTTAAACAAAACTATGTGGTGAGTTGAGTTGGTTGGTTTGTATAATTAACACCTTTAAGCAAATAGATGAAGATGAATCTTCATTGTTTAATGGGCAAAATACAACAACAACAACAAACAAAATAAAACAATAATTTTTTTTTAAATAAATAAATAAATAGACATAAAGATTAGCATTTTGAAAATTTAGTATTTCAACTTTAAAAAAAAAATTAAAAAATTTAGTTCAAGTAACACTATTACATGGAGTGTTAAGGTCGACCATCTGATAAACTCTACACTTTTACGTTGTTTTTAAAGTACTCGTACATGTACCAGTAATAATATTAGTAGGCCTAATTCAGTTTCAAAAACATGTCACTGTGTGCGTTTTTAAAATTCGAAAGGGTTCTGCCGAAAGCGTGCGTGGATCGTACGATCTACTAACCATGATATGAACAGACAGATAAATACTACGAAGCAATCAAAGATTTTTCGTATAAAGTTAACCCATTTTAGGAGGGCATACAATCCGATTGTTTTTATTTGTTTTAAACAAAACTATGTGGTGAGTTGAGTTGGTTGGTTTGTATAATTAACACCTTTAAGCAAATAGATGAAGATGAATCTTCATTGTTTAATGGGCAAAATACAACAACAACAACAAACAAATAAAACAATAATTTTTTTTTAAATAAATAAATAAATAGACATAAAGATTAGCATTTTGAAAATTTAGTATTTCAACTTTAAAAAAAAAATTAAAAAATTTAGTTCAAGTAACACTATTACATGGAGTGTTAAGGTCGACCATCTGATAAACTCTACACTTTTACGTTGTTTTTAAAGTACTCGTACATGTACCAGTAATAATATTAGTAGGCCTAATTCAGTTTCAAAAACATGTCACTGTGTGCGTTTTTAAAATTCGAAAGGGTTCTGCCGAAAGCGTGCGTGGATCGTACGATCTACTAACCATGATATGAACAGACAGATAAATACTACGAAGCAATCAAAGATTTTTCGTATAAAGTTAACCCATTTTAGGAGGGCATACAATCCGAGCTGCAGTAACAATTGAATAGTGAAACACAAAATACATTGAGACAAGGGTTGAATTGGTGAGAAGACATAAAATCGCACTGCCAAGGTCCATTTTTACAATGTAAACAGATGGAGACTGCCTTATTTAAATTCGGATGCTTTCAAAAATCATTGTCTTACAGAGAAGAAAGAACGCAAAAAGCGTTCAATATTACACTTTAAGATATTAAAGATTCTTCCGCTTGATCTTAACTTCACTAAACTACCTTGATGTGATGGTCAGGAACCAATTTATTATCAATCAGTGGCCCTTAATGCATTGTATGTTCCTCTACTCTGTTATTGTTTTCACCTGTTTTAGGAGTTAAAAAATTATAACGTTTGCAAATTTCTTTTGCCACTTGAACAGTGTGATAAGTCCAGCTAACATAACATTGGATTTTCAAGCTCGGCATTAACAAAATCTTCTAAATTTCCAATATTTATAACAGACTTTTGAGTCCCCAAATAACACAAATAACTTCAGAGATTGTAACCACACATATGGTACATATTGCCTATTTGGCACATGACACCACGCACATACTCGGCTGTAGGGTATAAATAGGCGAATTTAGTGCAAAAAAAAATTTAAACAAAACGCAAAAAAAAAACAAATCTCACAGATGCTAAAAGCAAAAAAAAAACGGGTTAAATTCCAAAAACAACAAAAAAAATTAATTACACACTAAATTTTAACTGAGAAAACTGTGAGGAATTCTACTAGAACGTGTTTATTTCTCAAATCTTACAATAGAATTTAAACAGTTTTTTTTATCACTGTGATATATTTTTATCACAATGGAATTATTAAGAATAGATTAAAGCGTATCCTTATTGCAGATAAAATTTATAATAAATTCCAATTCTTATGTCGATTTCCACAAGAGAAGGTAAAAATTCGATAACAATTTTTGTGGTTCAAGTTTTAAAGGGAATTATAAATGTGAAGACAACCTATATTTAGAATTAATTTCATTTTTAGAAATCATAAAAGCGTACAATTTAATAAAACAAAATACGAAATTAGATTGTAAAAAAAATAAATCTTGAAGTAAGCCATTGAAAAACTGTTGCGATAACAAACAAAATGGTGTTGGTATTTCAACATTTACGTTTATTAATTTGGCAGCACTTTTATAGTGAAAATAATATTACCATTTCCAAAATAATAATACCGTTAGAAAATATCATCGTAAGCTACAGGTTTTTAACCAGACAATCACAGTTCCTTTGTTTGAATACAATTGAATCGTTTGCGAAATATTCGCCTTAACAGTCCCATAATGACAGCGATCAGCTGCCCATTTTAGGACTTGTTAAACAAAAGACTTACCCGCCTTACAGTTCAAACCTTGCCTGTATATAGCTATAGGATCTTTCAGCAAGAATTTTAGAACTTTGACAATTAAAACTTCATCTGTCACATTAGTTGTCATTTATTCAGTCTGTTTTGTCAAATCACCATGGACGGATACAAGCATTCAACAACACGTACAAATAATAAAATTGTTTGATCAAAACGGATCCTTCTTATATGAAAGGAAACAAATGTGTTGAATCTAGGACGATATTCATCCACAGGAGTTCCAAAAGCATCCAAGGCATCATGATACAGGTTCTGTTTAGTGTGGTTCTGTTTAGAGCCATCGGCCCATATGTTCTTAAGGACAGCGTTGGTCAGGTCATCATCGTCATGTGGTCTCAACTGAAAGACTCTATGCGCCATACAGCTTATGTCAAATTGAATATTCTGCCTGAGTTATTTGAGGGCAGGGTTATCTCATGTGAAGGTGATGTGAATTGGTTAACGAGAGCGTGTCAATCGATTTAATTAGACTTCTTGAGGAGATTTCTTAAGTCGCGGTTCACAAAGCCAACAGAACCCATGTCTTCGATCAAATTTAGCCTGATTTATTAACCAAATTCATGGAAATATTAACGTTTTAGATACGCTCTACACAGAGAAGCCTAGCGGACATTCGTACGATATTACATTCCGCACATAATGACGTCAATAGGTCTTTCTAATCACACCAACCATGCTGTCTATGTTAATTTTACACATGAGTGGCGGGCCTACAGTTTAAAGTCTTCATGAAATACCCTATAGTTATGTATTTCGATCGATTGTTGGCTTGATTTGTTCTTAGCCTTAAAACAATGATTTTTTTTTTGGCACGGAGCTAATAGTTGCCAGAAAGTATCATAGCTAACTATGACGACTATTTTGAATATATTCAAATTGAGGTAACGGTTTCTTCCTTTGTATTGTTTAATGTTGTATTTGTTTCTTTCTTTATTTTTTTTTTGCTTTTAATTTTTTATTTTATTATTCAAGTTTTTACTGTGAAAGAGATTTCTGGTCTATCATAGCATGTGCTAGAATGATAGAGTTGCCATCTCTCATTGCTTAAAAGCAATTTTTTTTTTTGGTAAATGTATATGGAGTGCAGTAATGATAAATCTTGATTTATAAACTCTGCTCTCTTCTAGGAGAAAACATTGTCTAATCTTTTCATAATAAATGTTCTCAATTTCCTAAACATTACTGAGTTAGATGTTATAACAGTTAGTTTTCTCTTCCAGTTGTTTGTATGTGTATTATAAAATTCGTTTCAGTGTTGTTAAACGTTTTTTTTTTTCAACTAAAAATTTTATGCGTAAACGATTATTTGCGAAATTTGTTTTAAAAAAGCATATTTTTAACCCAAATTCTGAAAAGATTTTTATTTCTCCACTTAAAATAAAAGAAACCAAAAAAAAAAAAAAAACACGTTGATTATTAAAAAAATTTTTAAAACTTTCTGCTAATTATTGTTTTTTTACAATTACAATACAAAACCAAGGTGAAGTCTAATTATGTACGCATAATAATTTCAATTTTTGTTTTTTATTTCTTTTTTTCAATTTTTTTTAAATTTTTTTTTTAATTTTTTTGGGTTATGTTTTCAGTTATTTGTACTTGTTAATGAAGAATTAAAACAAAAACAGAAATAAAAATAAAAAATTTAAATTCTTTGGGTTGTTTATTTTAAATTTTTTTTTTTTTTTTTTTTTTTTTTTTTTTTTTTTTTTTTTTTTTTTTTTTTTTTTTTGGTTAATTGTTAACAAAAGAATGCCAAATAGAACAACAACAAAACTTTTAATATTATAAGTTGTGTTGTATTTTTTTAATTCTTTTTTTGTTTTTTTTTTCTGTTTTCTTATTGCAATTGATGGGTAAAATTTCCATTCGTTAAATTCGCATTTTCTTTAAATATTATTGGATGTTATTTTCATATTGAAAATGTTGATTGTTGTTGTTGCTACTTAAATAATATTAGTTGTTGTTGCTATGTATTGATAGCAGTTATTGTTCGCTACCATTTGGTTTTCATTTTGTTTGCATTCGAAAGAAAAAAATTTTTTTTTTATTTTGTTTTCTTTCCTACCTTCTTTCTTGTTTTTTGTTGCATTTCTTTTTTGAGTCTAGGTTTTGTTAAACAAATGACAACAAAATTTTTAACACCATTTGTGTACACAAAACGGCATTTTAATGGCACATGCCATTACCATGTAAATATTGTAATGGAAGCCGGTTTTATTTTGAATATCTAACTACGATCGGTTTTAGCAAGTTTTGATGATGAACGAATGAACGAACGAATCTCTTTATTCCATCATGCTATTGACAGCCATATTTTCTATGCTGATTAATGTTATTAGCAAGCAAGGATAGAATTGAAAATTCTTAACAACATGGCAGACAAATTCTTAAAAATATTTGAACAAAAACGTCAAAATTGTTCTACAAATTGACAGGCGTTTTTTATAAAGTTTAAGTGGCATTTGGACGACAATGCTTACAGTCATAATTAGAAATATTTAATGTTTACATCAAGCGCATATTTCTATAAGGTATTGAATCCTAAATAATATTAAACAACTTAGCATAGAAATGTTACACTGTCTAACCTAAAACTACTACAATCTAAAAGCTGTATGGCATAACAAACAGAGAGCCTATAACAATTCCAATATACAACAAATTTGAAAGAACTACTCAAATATTGTAAAATGTTAGGCATGAAAATACAGAAAGATCGTTGGAATGGAGTCCTAAACCTAACACAGAATTATAACAGAGGACTTCAGAAGAAAAATGAAATCGAAATGATGTGCCAAAAAACATCCTTCCGTTGCTTTCAATGCATTTTCAAATTATCTTCTCCAACCGTGTAACAGCTACCTTGTGGGTTACACTTAATACTTTGCCTTACCTAGCCGTTACCGTTCTTAGAACATAGGCTATCCACTTTCCATTTCCGTTTCATAAATGACCTGGTGTTTGTTCTCTTAGCAGCCATAGTATGGCATTTAAAATTGTTTTTCGCCAGTAAGTTGAAGACATTGCAGATTTGATGATGATGAATAATGAAATGAATCCAAGATGATTGGATCATTAAAAAGAAACAAATTGTTTTTGAATGTGTAGTTGATTTACTTTCAAATCTCAATCAATGAATCGAGCATTTTTTACTACCAATCACTAACAACATACTTGTTTCGCTTCATTTATATATTTTATTGCTTAGCACCTTGTCAACTTCTAGAACTGCATGGTGGCATAATTTGGCTAAAGTCTTCACCACAAAAATTTCATTTTATGATTCAATAGAGTTAAAAAATATCTTCAAATATCTTTTCTTATAAATTTTTCAATTTGTTTCTAATGATCATATTTTATTTTGTCTATTTTCAGGTAAGTGTGACCACTTTTTAAGGAATAAAAATTTTGTTAAATAAACCAGTAAGTACAGCACATATCTTAATTTCTATATGTTTTGCTAAATTTTAAAACATATTTTATTCCTTTAGGATGTATTACAATGGGTCATTTTGATCTACAAGTATTGCACTTGTCCTTGTCATTGGGTACACGTCCTCAAACCTAACATAACTTAACATATTTTAAACAGCATAAGTAGGTATTCTTAGTTAGGAAAACAACGTAAAGATGCCTAGCTTTAGCCCGACAAGTCTTTTCCAGACTTTTTTTATTTTTCTTCACCAACCATTATTCCCTTCCTAATGTCCCTATCTTTCCTTTCTAAAGACATCACATTTTCGATGCATTACTCACAAAATTCGTCAATGTTTTCTGTTCATCGATTGATTTTTGTGACAAAAATTGAAGGTAAAAAACAGAATATGGAGATAGTACCGCCACCAAACAATTTATTTTACTACCCCCAACCTATATTGAAATCTCAAGATGTTGTTCGAATAGCTCCTTGATAAATATTTGATATACACCCAGATGCTACCTTCTAAGATACAAAATGTATCACAAGAATTTGGATTGTCATAAAACCGTTTGCCTTTACAACGAACCACTCTTTCTACTCAACAGTAGTATAGAAACTACGTTCCTCAGAATTCGATTTGTCTGCTTAACACTGTCTTTCTGATTTAGCTTCACACTCTAAGCTCGTATAAACTTCTTTGTAGTCTAACAGGTAGTGTGTTGGCTTATTAGACGTGAGGCCTCAGTTCAAACACCAGTTCAGACATATCCAACTAAGTGAAATACGAAAACAAATATTTCATCGGCGACTTGCTGTCAGCAGATTTCCTGGCAAAGACTCAAAGATCTGTCGTTCGAAGTCGACTTTAAACTGTAGACCCCTTGACTCATGTATGAAATTAACACACACAACGTAAGTGCTGTGAGAAACTAGATCGTAATCCTAACTAAAGGCTTGTAATGCCCAATTATATATGTACGTATGTATGTATCTCTCATTCTGTGTACTTTCTGTTCTAGTTTATTGAGTGTAAACGTAAACTTTTGTTTGAAAGCCCATAAGCTGTGAATATTTTACTTTTGCATCGAATGCCGCACAATCTGTGTCCATCTCTTCATTTTCTTTTTAATAATCATTGTCATTGCAAAGCATTTTACCGAAGCATTAAGTTTACTGGTACTCACTCTCAGGGACTGTGCTATTTATGTACGTTTCTGAACAAAATTTAAAAAAAAATTAATTTTATTTTTAATTTTAATAATTTTAATTAATTTATATTGAATTAAATTTCAACCTGCTTAATATTGTTTTGAATACAGAAAAGTATGCTATGTGCGTTTTTTTTTCTTTTCTTTTTTTTTTAATTTTAATTTTTATTTAACAACCAGAGAGTGACAAATGATTTTTAAACATTTTCTAATTAATAAATAATTATAAAATAATTAATTACATACCATTAAAATAAATTCCCATTATTTAATACAATAACATAACAATAACAATAACAATAACAAAATAAATGCAAAAACTTTACAAAATGACTCAAGAAATTGAAGAGAATTTAAAATAAAATCTGAAAATTACATTCAAAACTATCCGAGGCACTTAATCTTATTTGGAATCGATTAAAAACGTGAAATAAAATGTGAAAAAAAAATTATTAATTAAGAAACAAAATGCAACAACAGCAACGTTAACAAAATTAGATAAAAAAAAATTCTTAAAAAAAAAACGAACGCGAACCGGTTAAATATTTAAATTAAATTGTTTTTCAATTTAATGTAGAAAAACAAACAAAAAAACACGAAAAAAAGTAAAATTAATTAAATTTAAATACCAGAACCTGTAGCTGTAACTGTGGCTGTACCTGTGTACCTGTGTACCCATAATTCTAAAGGTCAATGGTTGTACAACAAGGAAGCGTAAGTTTTTGTATTGAAATGCCTTTTTTTTTTTTTTTTTGTTTAGCAAGTTGTCTGAAATTGTTTAAAATAAAAAAAAATTGGCAACAACAACAACAACTACTACTACTGCATATACTGTGGCTATAATAGCCACATTTAATAATACTAGCAAAACAACAACAACAACAACATTAACGATTTGTATTGTGTGAGAACCACCTCAATTAGCCAAGTTATTAAACGCTGTAAATGATTGTAATTTTCGTCTCGTTCTTCTATTTTACATTTTTTTCTCGTTTCGTTTTATTTTGTTTTTTTTATAACAATTTATTTCGTTGTTATTCATTATAATAATAACAACTACAACACTATATATTAAGACTTAATAATTCTATTTAATCAGACCGGTTTTTAGAATTTGTGAACAAAAAATATTTCCATAAAAAAAAAAATTTACGCGATTAGAAAATGTATTTAAAAAAAAAAAACGAAAACAAAAAAAAATATTGTAACAATTAAAAATTAATTTAAATAATCTAATTTATTGTTTATTGTTATTGTAGTTGTAAAACAGAAAAATTAAAAACTTAAAATCGCCATGTGTGCACCATTTGTTCTACTTCGTGTCAAGCCATTTGGATTTTAGCAACCGCAAATTCATATTCATGGACGCCAGATCTTTTGCTATCTTGTACAAGCCATTTAGGCCAAGTTTAAATTCTAATAATCTTCTTCAAGTGTATTCGGATTCCCCACATCTTTTGCTATTTTGTACAAAAGTGTCTAGGCAATTCAGCTTAGTGAGAAGCAATAAGGAACTCTCCTCTAAGGACACTGCATTCTCTGTTGGATTTAAAACCATTGCACATGAATTTGCTGTAGTCTAGTAGGTATTGTTGGTAGTTGGCTTATAAGGCCATCTCAGGCATCTGAAACAAAAACAAAATAAGAAAAAAATATTTCTCTTCGCAATTTCCGTGCAACAGTCTTCTGGCAAAAAACTCTGAGAGTAAATAAAATTGCCATGAAAAGTTTCTCAAAAATCTATAGTTCAGCATCGACTTTAAACTGTTTGTTCCGCCACTCTTGAAAACAATACAAAACATACAAAATGGGTGGTGTAACAAGCTTGGTTGTAATCCTGATTAAAGTGTTGTAATGATTAATTAAGTAAGTGATTAATTAAGCATACGATTATAAGAATTAGAACCGTGGAAACTATGGTTAGATTAATAGCTGACAAGTTTATTGCAAGATTTATCAGGGAACAGAGCGCCTTAACTGTCCCCTAAAGGGCAGCATTTAGCTATATGATCTCAAGTCAAAGGAGTTTGAAACAATCTCCATTTTTATTGGGTAAGCGAAAAAAGTTTTAATTTTTTCATCAGATTATCGTAAAGTAGCCTGATTACCACTCATCATAGACTCAAAGAACTTTTGTTTCTGAATTAAATTCTTTTATAGATTCGAATCACCAGAACACATAATTAGTATTTGTAAGCCGTTAATGCAGCTCAGAAGGAAACGTTAAAGGGTTTATCAATTAATATGTAAGGAGATGTCCGAAAAAGAATGCCGAAGACAACAGCTTGGGGGGCAGTAAAATAAATTGCCTGGTTATGGTACTCCACTATCTCTACATTTTGTTTTTTGCTACAATTTTGTAATAAAAATCAAGCGTTGCTTCTTTACGATGCATTGAATCAGTAAAAAAATCGATGTTTTTTTCTCACGTCCGTCACCAATTCAGCAGTATTTGTCCTTTACAATTTATTCGCGAACTGATCTTTTACACATACTATGCCAGAAGTATTATCTCTATTATATCTCCTTCATATACGGTAGTTTTTACTTCTATTATTTCTTTCTATTCCGTTAGGGCACATACGGCGGTCACATTTTGTTACACCTTTGCTTTGCTTCAGTTTTATTCATCATGTTTTTTTTTCAGTTAGGTAAGTGGTTTGTCCACTGTAGCGAGTTCTAGAATAATAGAGTTGCCATGTGTCGTTGTCCAAAATTAAAGCTCAAGTTGAAAATGTGTTCGGTTCCTGTATTGTCTATAACGAAAAGGAGCTTTCGCTCATGAAGTTGTTTTCTTTTTAAGATTAAATTAAATTACAATTAATTAAAATTAATTAAATTAAAATTAAAATTAAAATTAAAATTAAAATTAAAATTAAAATTAAAATTAAAATTAAAATTAAATTAAAATTAAATTAAATTAAAATTAATTTAAATTAAATTAAATGAAGTTCTATTTTTTTTTGTATTATTATGTGCCTTTTTTTAATTTTTATTTCATAAATTCTTATCTAATTCAATACTTGAAAAAGTACTTTAAAAGGGGAAACCCCCACTTTGATAATTTTTAAGTGTGTTGAAACAGAAGCCTTACTGAGTTGCCCCAATTTCATTGTAACGATATACTCAAGTTACAATTTGATTCATACGGCGGAAACAGTAACTACCGGCACACTTGAGATTCGATAATGGAATTTCACCAAAAATCTATTGATAACTGATAACAAATTAAATTATCGCATGTGTGCTATCGTTAAACTAACAAATTATTAACGAATGTAAGACTTTCAAACAAGATTTGCGTAATTTTTGTTTAAATTAATTACAAATGACGCTGCCATACAGAAACTGCCACAAATCCGTACAAAACCAAGCAACGAAACGGCTAACAATTCAGACAATCTTACGTATGCGGAATTAA
>QOCX01000028.1:820590-882573 GCA_005959815.1 Sarcophaga bullata | reverse complement strand
GTTGTTGTTGTTGTTGTTGTTGTTGTTGTTGTTGTTGTTGTTGTTGTTGTTGCTGCAATAAAACAATATTTGAACATAAAATTGTTGGGTTTTGTTGTGTCGCATGCAACAAGTGGCAAACAAGAAAACTATTTTTATTTAAGTTTTCTTGTCTTTTTTTCTTCTTCTTAGTTTTCTGCTACTCCAACTCTAGACAGTCATAATGTCGTTTAAAATCATCGCTTATATTTGAGATTTTTTTAGTTGTTGGCATCAGAAAATTTTTGTTGGCGTTAGATGTGAAGATTGAATTCGTTTTTCTTGTAGTTAAAAGATTTCCTTACTTAAAATCGCATTTTAATTTGATTTAAAATGTTTTTTTTTTAAATCCTGTTACGAATCAGAAATCATTGTAAGGCTATCAAACCTCGCTAATTCAATTTAAGGCAAATTAGATTATCCTTCACACTTAACCACGCGTTTTCAAAATTTCATTTCGGTTGTGAATTAGTTTGATTCAAAGAAGTAAAGAGTACTAAAGAAGATCGATGTTTGAGTGCCAAATGAATTTCCACAAACAAATTTAATTGCCCAGATTAATCATCTTTAAAACGCCGCTAGCATGCAATGAATTTTAACAATTTTTAAAAAGGGTCTCTAGGGGAGACTACCTGATCAATAATCCTAGGCGGAGGTCATTTGTATTCCACAAATGATTTCAAAGATTGAATTGTTTTCGTACAACAACAACAAGAAAATTAAGTTGAACATTTGATGGGACCTTAGGCAGTGTGTTGGCTTATTAAACGTGAGGCCACGCTTTAAACCGCAGGTCAGACATCAAAACGAAATACGAAAAAGTATTCTTCGGCGACTTCCTCTTAGTAGATTTCTGTGAAAAACTCTGAAAGTAAAAATAAAATTCACATGAAAAGTTTCTCAAAAAAAGCTGGCGTTCAGAGTTGACTTATACAACATAAGTGGTATGAGAAGCTAGGTAGTAATCCTAACTGAACGGTTGTAATGTTTAACTACGTTATGTTTATTTGACAGGATCCTAACAGAAATATCAGCTAAAAGCTGCAACTACATGGTGATACAATCAATTATAGTTTCTACAGCCTACAACACAATCGTTTGAACAGGGACATAGGCTCGAATATAAATCCTAGTAATCTAGGTTATAACCCCGAAGAGGCCAATAAACCGCTTGGCCCCTCATCTCTCCATAGAAGAACGAATCAAAAACTAACAACTCCCACAACCAACTCTAGAGAATGATGAGAAACATTAGAAAGTTATCCAGCTCTGTATTCCATACATCTTCACAGAGAATGTAATTTCTAGCCTACTAGAGATGTACTAGAAGGACTCACTAGACCTTACTAAAGTAAACCAATCAACTGTTTATCTTAAAAACCTTAATTATTGTAAGCAGCTAGGCCTTTACCTTGACTGAGGGGTTGTGATGATGAATTACCTAAGTGAAGTATTGAAACTAAAACAAAGCCACGAAATATTAATGAGAAGATGATGTAGAAGATGATTTTGATGCCTTCAAATTGTGATAATAAATATGTTTTCCAAATATATTCGCTCACTACAAAACTTTGATGGCCTGCCAAAAATAGACTGCACTTAGCCGGAATATTTTGAGACAACCACAGTAT
Source organism: Sarcophaga bullata (assembly GCA_005959815.1). Lineage (NCBI taxonomy): Eukaryota > Metazoa > Arthropoda > Insecta > Diptera > Sarcophagidae > Sarcophaga > Sarcophaga bullata. The sequence goes on along the minus strand of QOCX01000028.1, from coordinate 880,924 downwards.
AACCTACAGCTTGCATCGACTGCCTTACTAATATTTGTTATGTCTAAACAAAACTTCAAGTAATTATGCTCGTTATTAACGTCTGTCTGCCAGAATAATACCTAGCCACACAAACCATTGATGGCCAGCCGAAAATTCTTTGGCTTTTGGCTGGGACGTTCTGAGGTAACCATAGCATACCATAAGGCTTGTACTGCATTATTATGAATCTGATTCAAAAAAAAATTTTAAAATTATTTTGATTTCATGAGAAAATAGCGAAAGAAAAAACCATAAAATCTTATATTTTTCCAAATTCTATTGTGATTCTTGTAAAAAGACCCCAGAAAACAATTATCAAATACAGAAAACAATTGCCTACAAATAGGCAAAAAACTCATACTCATTCTCTCTCTTGTATGCATACACAACACACACACACTCTCTCTCATTCAAATAAAACACTTAGCCAGTGTACAACAACAACAAAAAGTGTGTGGGTGTGTTTCTAAAATCGCATACTTTTTCTTTTTTGGGCAAGGGTGAGTTTTGTTGCATTTTTTTGTCTTGTTTTTGTTTTTGGTTCAAAATATGCATTATAGTTTCGGTTTGTTGTGGTTGTTGTTGTTGTTGTTATTGTTTTTGGCTTTCATTAAACTACGAACGTACATACACTCACACGCACACACATACACACTCACTGGTAATATAATATCCACAACTATTTACTCGTATGTTATACGAGTATTGCATTATTCTTTCTCTCTCTCTCTCTCTCTCTCTCTCTCGCTTTCTCTGTCCTTAATATTTTAGGCTCATTTTAAAGCTTTATGATTGGCCAAAAATACAAACACAAACACAAACACAAACAAAAACACAAATACTTGCACACACTCACACTCATGCAATTAAAATACTGTAATAATAATAATAATAATAATGAATACAAACACAATACAAACACAACAACTACAAGTGTTGTATTGTATTTGAAATTATTGCTGATGATGGTTTTGTTTTTTTGCTTTTTCTTTTTCATTCGATAGTTGTTGTTGTTTTGGTTATTGTTGGTGGCAGTTGGTATTGTTGGGATATTTTTTTTGTGGCATTAAATATTTTTTTTTACAATTTCTGCCTAAATTTGTATTGTGTTTACGTTTTGGAGGCTCTGTTTTTGGACATGAAAAATGGCAGGATTTTTTTGAGGGAGATTGTTTTGTTTTTTTTTTCTTGTTTTTATTATTTATTTTGTTCTTCGCAATATTTTTTTATTAAATGGAGAAAAAAAATGCACTTTTAATCACAATAGAAAATAAACTAAAAACTGAATTGAACACAGAGTGGCAGGGTTTTGATTAAAATCGTTCTTAAACCCTACGAATTAATAAATTGATGGTGGTCATTTCCACTAAATAAAAGGTATACTTAAACAATATTAAATTCAAATAATAGCTTATCCACGTTCATATATACATACATACATAATTGGCCATTATAACATTTCAGTCAGGATTACGTCCTAGTTTCTCGCACAACTTATGTTGTGTGTGTTAATTTTATACAAGAGTGTCGGAACCTACAGTTTGAAGTCGACTGCGAATGACAGATCTTTAGAGAAATTCTTCATGGTAATTTTATTTACTCTCGGAGTTTGGACTAGAAGACTGCTGTGAGAAAGTCGCCGAAGAATATTGTTTCGTATTTCATTTTGCTTTAGATGTCTGACTTGGGGTTTGAACCAACACACTACCTTCTAGACTATGCCAACTACTCTTAAGTTAAAGAAATCACACAAAAGTCGTCGTAGTCTAGTAGACAGTGGCTTGTTAGAACTGAGAAAATTACTCAACATCCTTCTGGAAAAAAACTCTTGGAGTAAATAAAAATTATCATGAAAAGTTACTCAAAAAGACTGTCTTTCGAAGTCAACTTTAAACTGTAGGTTCCGCCATGGATGAAATTAACATACACAACATGGGTGGTATGAGAAGCTAGGTTGTAATCCTGGCTGAAAGGTTGTAATGACCGCATTAGAATAGTGCTGTTATATTAGATAATGAAGCCAAATAAACCGACAAACGACCACAACTATAATAAAGTATTTCTGTATAACAGCAGATATACATTCCCAATGGGTTCAACCGCGCTAACCTCCGCAGACTTTATGATAACATGGAAACCTACAAACATTTATAGCCACATTTACACACAAAAAACTTATCCTTTGGTTCACCAAAAACCAGCTTAGTGGCTAGTTGTCTACAAAAAGAAATGCATTGAGAAATAAAGACAACAAACCCAACTACATACACACCAACACACACACACATACACTCAACTTTACTTTACACCACTCAAAAACTTTGATGTTTTATTCTCAAATACAAACATATTCTGCATGCCTTTGAATAAAAAGAGAAAAAGTGCGTAACCTTTATGGTCTTATGGCCCTCTTCTGTTAGTTAAACACTCACATACATTTGCATTTGAAGAGAGTTAGAGAGAGAGAGAGAGAGAGAGAGAGAGAGAGAGACAGAGGGAGAGGGAGAGAGAAAGCAATAAAAGGCACATCCTTTTTTTTAAATTTCTTTGCATTTGAAATATTAAAAAATGCGTATTTATTGTATGCATAAGTCTCTCACTCTCTCTCTCTCTCTCTTCTCTGTGTACGTACGTGGTGTGTGTATAGAAATTTTATTTGTGTATAGAAATTTGAAAATAGACAACAACGACAACAACAACAGTAATTATAAATAAAGAAAATCATTTTGCTTTTGCTTGTGTCCACATAGACCCTCTACATACATACATACATACAAACAATATTTGATTTTTATTACATTCATTAGATGACTTTGCATTTTTGTTCGTATATGATGAGCAGGACATACAAACGAACACTGATATTACAGAATTTTACTTAAGGGATGAGTGAGTGAGTAGAAGTAATAGAAACTAAGAAATAACGCACGAATAGTGAGAGAAAAAAAAGGAAAATATTTGCCAAGAAACAAGCTTTTTGAATTTGGAAGAGACTGAAAGCCTTTCAATTTTTAAAATATGAAAATAATGATGAAAATTCTGTGTTTGCTTGTCTTCGAACCTAGATTGCTTCGGTTTATGGCCAAACGTTTTAAATACAATACATATGCTTAGAGGCAGATGGCAACTCTGTCAATCTAGAACATGTAAATGTGGATCAATCACTTGCTTAGAGAGTATCAAAGAAAATATTTAGGAAATGTTTCGTAATAACCTTTTAGAAAGCCAACATCTGCTTCAATTATGGTTTACATTGCAATAATTGCCAATGAATGTTGAACACTTGCTTTCAGTGAATAGGACAGACAATGTTCACATTGTTCATTTATTTCCACACCTACTTTTACAGGTTATACCTATATCTTACGCATTCGACCCATGATATTAATATCTTCAATTGGATTCGTTCTCTACAGTCTGATTTTTGCTTAATGAACATGGGATTATCGTAAACCACTTTGTAATCGATGAATTATTGATTTGCATCATTTTGTTTTACATGAGTGCACCTGTTAGAGGTCTAGTAGTTTCCGAACAAGTGTATTGGCTTAGTAGACTTGAGGCTGTGCTAAGGTTTGGTTCAGACAGCTCGAATAAAACGAAATATTGAAAAGATATTTCTTTCGGCAACTTTCTCTTGCTCTTCTGACAACAAATCTGAGATGAAAATAAAATTGCCTTGAAAAGATTCCTAAAAAACTGGCATTTGCAGGTCTCGCTACTCATGGATAAAATTAACACATACAACGACATGAATGGTGTGAACAACTAAGTTGTAAGCCTGACTAAAGGGTTGTAGTGAATAATTAAGTGAGTAAGAAGGCTTGTCAGATTATGTCTTCAACAGGATTATAGGTGTTCGTTCAGCTTTCTGGCAACTGAACACAACGCTCTTTAACCCGTAACCCGTCGTATAGGGTTGTGAAACGTGAACGTGGCATTGTCTGCAGGAAAGAGCAGAAACGTATGAGCGATATTTGTGTAATGTAAAGCATATAAGCTTCTATCAATTTTTATTGTCAATTTAAAAATGTTTAAAACAAAAAATATTTAATTAATCTTATAAAATCAATTGCATATTGTTATGCCAATGGCCAGTCATTTAAATATTTAAATGGAAATCAGCAACACCTATAAGAGTCACACAGGACACACGCTCCCTATCATGCCTCAACACGCTCTCTTGTACGCACTGCCATTGTTTTTGACAAACGATGAAGCCGATGACTAAAAAGGAATTATTTTACACTCTCTCTCTCTCTCACACATACACACACACATGAGTGTAATGATAAGTATGTACCGTTAAAAAATGCATGTGATTGTATTATACATGGAAGAGTACATATATGTCTGGGTATGAGCAAATATAAGAGAATGTCATTTACACACATGTATGTACATACATATGGTATGTACATTGTATGTAGCATATAACTTTAATAATGTACATAAAATCTTATATACTGACAGACAGACAGACAGACAGACATAATTGTTATATTTTTTTAAGTAAAAATAAAAAAAATGTTTTTAATTTTTATGGACAAACAAAAAAGTCTATTGAAATACAACAAAAAAAGAGAGAGAGAGAGAGAGAGTGAATATTGATTTTTTTTTTGTTGGTTGGTTTTGTTGTTGTTATATTCTCTTATAACCTTACATATTGCCACCATTATTGACATGTTGTTGAATTTTTCTCTATTAATTCCAGTGAATTTTAATGTTAATGGCGTTGCAGCACATTTTTTTTGTTGGTTTTTTGTTTTTTTGTTTTCCCGTTAATGTCAAAATTAAAAAATACCATTAATTCCACTTTTTTTTGTAGTTGTTGTTGGCCTCTGTGCTTTTTTTTTTTTTTTTTTTTGTTGTTGCAACGAAACATGCCAACATTAACACAAAAAAAAAGACTCAACAAACAGGAGAAAAATATACAAAAACAATTGCAACAAAATATATATGAAAACACAAACAAAAAAAAAAAAAAAGAAAACAAAGAAAAAACATCACATTTAAATTTCAATTCGTTTTTTTTTTCCTTCCAATTTTTAATAAAACATACATACTCTCACGCATACACATACAAATGCTATTAAAATCATTATCATTGTATCCGCTCTATTGCTATTTCTCTCTCACACAAATATATTAAGGGTCATCAGGGAGCCTTATATACACAGTTTACGTAAACACAGGTTTATCTGTGCATGTGTGTTTTTGTTAATGCCAGACAATGTCAGACAACAATGATACCCAATAGGCAATTTAACATGAATTATAAATTGAAATACTAAATATCGAGCACAGGTTTTTAGATAAAGAAGAAAAATTAGTAAAACTACCGTCTAATAAACAAACTCACTACCTACTATACAACGGCGACTTTCCGTCAAACCTATTGATGTGATAAATTTTAAAATGTTGCTCAATGTTAACATTGACAATTCTCTGCTTAGCACTTGATTTACATTCATCCAAGCATTTCTTCATGGCATGCATTAATGCCCTACATGATGTAATAATGTCTTCGAATGAATCATTACCATTATCACAGAGTATTCATGTTGGGCTCAACAGAATATCTACTCTAAATAAGTGTACTCTGAGCATGTAGTATCAAAAGATCGTTTCCTAAATAGTCCGATGAATGATTTAGATCTCCAACGAAAGTTTTGTTTGTCTCAAACCTATTTGGATTGAGTAGAGCCTCTTAAATATTCCTTTCTGCTTAGATCTCTTTTTATTGTAGTTTGCCAACGAAAGTCTTGATTGCCTATTTGAGCCTCTCAAACACCCGTTCCTACTGCAGAGAAAGTTCTGCTTACTCATTTCGAAGAATTCCCACATGACCTGGCACTTAGCAGAGTCGACGAATCAGTTTCTCCAAGCAATCACTGACTTAACCTCCTAAGGGCTGAGTGCTCGAATGGTGGCCTGGCTGTCAGATAGTGTTGCTATATGTAGCTTTCTTTGACTTCCTAATCAAGTTATACATCTTTCGATGGCATAGAATTTCACATGACACATACCCCCGGGTATACCCATAGGCTCGTTATATTTCATTTTGAAGCCAAAAACTCTTGCGCTTATTCCAAGATTCGAAACCAAAAATTCCCTCTTTTAAAAACGTGTTATATCTTAGTAGTAGTGTGTTGGCTTATTAGACGAAAGGCCAGGGTTCGAATCCCCGGTCAGACATCAAAAACGAAATATGAAAAAATTATTTCTTCGGCGACGTCCTCTCAGCAGATTTCTGGCAAAAACTCTGAGAGTAAATAAAAATTGCCATGAAAAGTTTCTCAAAAAAAATCTGTCGTTCGGAGTCGACTTTAAACTGTAGGTCCCGCCACTCATGTATAAAATTAGCACACACAACATAAGTGGTGTGAGAAGCTAGGCCGTAATCCTGACTGAAGGGTTGTAATGGCCAATTATGTATGTATGTTATGTATGTTTAAATTTAAATATTCATGTTGCTTAAAGGAAGAAAGAAAAATAAAAAAAATTTAAAAAATTAATAATTTTTTTTAATTCTCACAAAATTGTTTGCTGGGTTAGTTTTAAACATTTTTTTTTTTTTCTTCTTATAAAATTTTTGTAAAAATTTCAATTTTTTCGCTTTATTTTCGGCATACAAAACATTTACATTAACGTTATTACACTGAATAATGATTTCCTTTGCATTTATCCTTCGTCCTGCTGACATGACATTCGCTTTACAGCGACATGACTACAACAAAAATTGAAAAAAAAAATTTTTTTTCAGAAAAAAACTTGGTTTTTTTTTATTTCAAACTATTCACGAAATTAAAAATAAAAATTGCACATTATATATACATATATACATATATGTATACATGTATGTATGTATGTATATATATTATGTATAATACATAAACATTAATGTAAATATGTATGGAAATATATGCATAAGTGCAGTATATAAGAGATCGAAAAAAAGCACAACAAATAAATGTTTTAAATATTTAATTACAACAACAACAAAAAACATTAAAAAAATAAAATTAAAAAAAAATTCTGTAAGTGCTGCATACGCAGTATATAAAAATAAAAAGTGCGTGCTGTACACGCGTATATTTTTTTTTATTTTTATTTTTATTTTTTTTTTCAAATAAGTGCGTGTTTAATACACAAAAAGTGTAATGAAAATATGGCAAGAAGAAGAGTAGAGTATGTATTGAAAACTATGGTAAATAAAAGCCCCCCCTTCCCCCTCCAAAACTCATATAACCCCTTCCCTTGCAATAGACAATAAAAAAAATTTAAAAAAAAATTTGAAAAAATGAGCAAGAAATGCTTAATTGTTGTGCAAGATAGTTTTTTTCTCTTTCTGAAAAGCCAAAAGAATTTTTTAAACAAAAAAAAAACAACAACATTTCAAACTGCATTCACTCAAACACACGGGTACTTTCCCTTATACATACACTGTAGGCAATACAAAGTACAGTAGTATTCTTTAAAATTCTGCTTCTTTTTTTTTTTTTTTTTTTTGTTGTTAATCTACCCAAACCTATAGAATTTTTATAAAGTCATGTATGACATTTAAAAAAATAAAATACGTTGTTAATTTACACCACCCAGCAAATATTTTCAGACTATATCAAGTGGTGGTAGGGATACGTTTTATTTGTATTGAAAAACAGAAAACCCATGAAATGTAATCATGGATTCCTTTTTAACTCCACTAATACACACGCTATGCATCGCATTCATGTAAATTTTACTTCCTATATTTCATATGAGTTTTATTAAACCAACTATGTCATGTACTGTTCGATAATATTTTGAAGTTTTGGTTTGATGAAAGCCTTTCCATCTTCTATTAGTAAAGAACTTAAAGGTTTTCTAAACACATAAAAATTATTTTAAAGCCATTAATACCCAGCAAAACAATTGATAGTCTGAAGATACAGGGTGTTATCTAAATTAAGAATGTTCTGTCAGCTTCTGTTCAGCCATAAAAAATATGTATGGTTGGTTGTTGCCATTTTGGAACAGAACAACTTCTGTGTCGTTCAATATTTACTAACTAAAGTCATCATTTCGACCCAGTATTACAACCTAGCTTGTCACACCACTTATGTTGTGTATGTTAATTTTATATGGGATCTACTGTTTAATGTCAACTCCGAATGGCAAATTTTTTAAAAGCTTTTCATGGCAATTTTATTTTACTATCAGAATTTTTGCTAGAAGACTGCTGAGAGCATGAAGACTGCTGAAGAAATAGGTATATCTGGGAGCTGTTGCTTGAACCACAGACACTCGTCTAATAAGCTAACATACTAGCTGTTACAGTAGGAAGACTTCTATTCTATACATTGCTCTGTAATTATCCTGACTATTTCTGAACAGGCTATTCGTTTGTTAATCGATTCTCTAGTTTATTTTCTTTTTTCTAACTACAAAAGATTACAGTTAAACTCACATAATAAACTGTTACTTATTGAAACCCTTTGGAAAACTATTGCTGGGTTATTGTTTAGCATTTAAATACTCATACGCATACGTGCACGCAAACTGAGGTATGTAAACTAACCCACACTCTTGTTATCCAAATAAAAAAATAAAATTAAACTCACATAATTTGTTGTTGTTGTTGTTATTGCATTTTATCGTTATGTACTGTTTTTATTTATCATGTTTTTTTTCTTTCTTCTTTCTCTACATTTTCATTTCCAAACCCCAAAAACTGCACCTATTTAACGGTGCACACTGTTTGCTTTCATGTTATTATTATTATTTCTGTTGTTGTTGTTGTTATTGTTGTTGCATTTCTCTTTATAAAAACTCTTGCTTTTGTTTTGTATTTCTCCCCACTGTCACCAAAAATTATAAATTTTTTTATTTTTATTTTTGTGCGTTTACGGTGGCAAGAGAAAGAAAATAAATATGGTTAGGCATATGTATGTGTGTGTGTGTGTTAGAAAAGAGCAAGAGAGTAAAGGCACCTACTTTTTTTTTGGGGGGGTTAATAATAACAACAAATGTATTGTAAATTTAGTAAATATTTCTACAAAAAAAAATTTAAAGCGCAAACGAATGAACGAACGAACAGCAATAATAGCAACGAATCAGCGAACAAATCGAATTGTAAATAACATTTGTTTTGTACGTGAGTGCGTGTAAAGAATGCAGGCATACAGGCAGCGTAAGACATTTGAAACTCTTGCTTAAATAATTGAATCGAAACCATATAACATACACATGAAAAGAATTGAAAACAAGAAGCATAATTGTAGATCTTTTTGAAATTTGAATTTTCTGTTTGATCTTCAAGGAAACTGCCATAAATTGGCATCCATTCAGTCTAAATTCAAGCTCTGTAGAGTTTTTCAAACATTTTTATCAATAAAACGTGTTGTTTGGCGCCTTTAAAAGAAAATTGGCGTCCGAAAATGGCATCTATCGCAATGTCTTCCTGCCAAGTTGTCATAAGAAGTCTTTATGGAAATTTTTACTCCTTTTTTCCAGAAGATAGTGTGGTGAAAGTCGCCCTACTTTAATAGGTTGTGTGTTCATTCGACGAGAGCACCATGGTTCAAACCCTGGCTCAGATAGCTTGAACAAAACGAAATATGGGACAAAAATAAAATTGCCATGAAAAGTTTCTTAGAAATTCATTCGAAATCATCTTTAATCTATAGGGCCCACTAATCATGTATAAATTTAACACACACAATATAGGTGCTGTGCGAAGCTGGTTCGTAATTGTAACTAAAGGGTAGCAATGACCAATTAAGTCAGTAAATAAGGTAGCGTAGTGAAGTGGCTTAAGTGAATGCATGAATGCAATTCCAAGCCTTGCCTTCGAGATTCGAATCGGGTAGAAAACAAAACAATCTTCTTTCCTGTTTTTGTAAGATAATTTCACGATTTCATACGAACGTCTGTTTGTATAGAAATCACACACACGTTCGTGTGAAATCGTTTGTCGTTGAGTACTATTTGTACGGAAACAAAAACTCTCAACTTTGTTGTTGTTTTCCATACAAACAAACGATCGTTTACAATCGTTTGTCTTACAAAAACAGGTCCTTAATCACAGATTATTGAATTTTAAAAAAGAAGAGTGTTTGTTTCTCTCCATAAAATTCACTCAGAAAGTTGCTGATCATAAACGAATGTTTATTGTTAACAACCAATGCCGTTAGAAGATCTATCATGATAATCTTGAGGAAACGTAGAACTCAATAAGACAGAGATAGAGTTATATTTAAAGGCTACTGTTTCTTAGTAACATCAGCTGGTAGTGCTAGTGTCTTAGGATTTGCTACAGTAAACCAATAATCTGCTGAGCTGGTAATACCTAATGAAGGAACTGAAACAAAGCAAGGAAATTTTGATCAGAGAACGGTCTTAAGTATCTAAAAATAATGAAAAGAAATAAAAAACTTAATTTTTAATAAATAAATCAAAATTTTTTTAAATATTTAACAAATCATAAGTAATTTTGGCAACAATACTTGATTTTTTATTCAATATCCTTGATTATCATTAATTTTTTGCATTTCTATTATTTTCAATCATTTAAACTATGTTTGTTGCTGGAAATATTAATTAAAAAACAAAAAAAAAAGATAGAAAATCTATTAAATTGTGTTTACTTCTGCCATTGGCTTTAAGAATTTTTATTATTTCGTTTGACAAATACTTGTTGCAATTATAACCGTTAGATTTAATGTCACACAACTACAATAATTAGAAAGAGACAAAGAATAGAGGAAACCTCTAAAATAAAATTGTGTGTGTGTTGGTTTCAAGAAAATATTACAACATATTGACAACATTTAAGACAAGTGGGACAGTAAAGTCTCAAAATGCAATCTAACACACACACACACACACACTCACACACTCACGCATAAATAAATGCCTATACAAAATGAACTCATTTACTTATAGGCGCCTAATGGCAGGCTACAATATTACATGCAAGTGCAAAGAAGATAGAAGTGAAGCGAAGGAATAAGAAAAAAACGAACCTAAAACTGTATGGCATAGGCAGACATAAAAACAAAACTCTTACAGTTAACCTCTAGCTAAATAACATTCTAGGCAACAAACAAAAACAACAACTGCAACCAAAAAAATACGTTGAAATTCTATTTAACATTTGAAAAACGAATGAAAAAAATTCTTGCTTCTGCTTTCTTTTACTCAGCAGTAGTTACTCACTCTCACTCTTCAAAGAGACATACAGGCACGCACACATCCATAGACATACACGCTTTAGCAATACATCATTACTCTACAAAGCATTCGTTGTCGTTGTAAAAAAAAAAACAAAAAGAAAAAGAAAAATAAGAAAAATTATAAACAAACATAGCTAAACATACGCACACATACACACATACACACATATACATGCGTAGCTAAATACTATATAGGCAAGGAAAATTTATACAAAAACAAACTATTTGCACAATATACGGTCACACTCACAGAGAGGGGGAGAAAGGGAGTATGAGACAAAGAGAGAGAGAGGGAGAGAGAGAGGGAGAGAGAGAGTGAGTAGCAGTGGAATACTATGGTTTTGGTAAGAGATGGCAATGAAGTTTGTGCCGAGTATGCATGTCTATGGCCAAGTCTATAACCCAAAGAGAATTTACTTTTTGTGTTAGTGAATGTGTGCCCGTGTGTGAGTGTATGTGTGTTTTTAATAGACAAGCTTTTTGATTTAAACTTTGTCTTCAACTTTTTCTCCAATTCTTTTCATTTTCGTATTTTTTTTTTGATGTTTTTGCTGTTGTTGTTGTTGTTGTTGTTTTTCTGCAAGCAACATTCTTTTGTTTTATCATACGCAATTTTACGCTGCAATTGCATGCGTATAAGACTTCATTAAAAAAAATGTATAAGAGTATGCATAAGTAAATGAAGCCGTGTGTGTGTGTGTGAGTGTGAGTGTGTCAGTGTTGTATGTGTGTGTAGGGATTAAAATAAAACACAGAGTAGGGACAATTTTTTGTTTCTTTTTTTTTGAGGGAAATGACGTAAAAAATCGTTGTTAGTATGAGTAGGTTTTGTTTTTTTTTTGGTAAGGGCTCCCATATAAGCAGATGGGAAGTTAAAAGTGCATGTGCAGTAGATAGTTGCAAACGCACACATACCTATGCTGTATAAAACGAACGTAATAAAAAACGATTTTTTTTTGTTTTCAACGAAAACAACTGCATAAACTTTGTAAGCGCTGGTGTAGGTAAAATACGCAATGTATGTTAAATATTGATGTATGTGTGTGTTTATGTGTATATATATGAATGTATGATTGTATGTGTGATTGTTTTTCTGTCTGAAAATATGTTTTGGGTTATTTGCAGTCACAGAAATTTATAAATGGTTTCCATAAACAAACAAATTTATCGTTCGTTAAAAATTTGGTTTATTTTTGCACTTAAAATGGGAAATTTTTTGTTTATTTTCTTCTACTTTAAGGCAAAAAGCATCTCTAGTTTCTCACAGCACTTATTTTCTGTGTGTTAATTTTATTCATAAGTGACTGTAGATCTCAATTTAATGTCAACTCCGAAGGAAGTATGGTTTTGAGAAACTTTTGAAAGAAAACTGCTGAGAGAAATTAATCGAAAAAATTATTTCTTCATTATTCTTCGTTCGAGATATTAGAGCTGAGGATTGAATTACAGGCTCTCGTCTAATAAGCAAATACATTACCTATTAAACTACCTAGACTTCAGACCATTGAAGATCCAATCTTAAAAATAATTTTCCAAATTAAAGGAACTGCTGAATGATGTTGATTTAGGATTTCATTCACATCCCAATGCGATACAGAATTTTTATGTTCGACTTTAAACTCGTGCTCTCTTGTTTAAATCTCCATCACTGTGCTGCTTATAAACGTACTGCATGAATATTTTTCGTTTTTTCTTTACAAACAAAACGACAAAAAAAAAACGTTGTTGTCGCTCAGTATCAACCCTATTTTAGTTGCTGTTGCTGTTGCCAGCAAACATAAAATGCGTTTGCATTTTATGCGTTTTTAAACGTTAAAAAAAAGAGAAAGAACCGCACACTCACACACATGGAATTTTGCATTTTTAACAAAAAAAAAAAAAAAAAAACAGAAGAAATGCCAGCATAAAAAATCGTTAAAAAAAGTTTGAGTCTCTGGAGGACATTAACCTTTCTGTGGTGCAGCATAGGCAAAAAAAAAAAAGACGAAAAAATAAATGAATATTGTATGGTGGCCCATTGCAAAATGTGCTCACACTGTCAGTGTTGCTACCTCTCAATTTATGTTAAAGCCTATGCTGTCACTCTCTCTCTCTCTGTCTCTCTCTATGCCTCTCTCTTGTTACATGTTGTTACAAATACTAATAAAATTTTGAAAAAGTTTATTAAAAACAGGCGTTCAGAGTATTTATTACGCTTAAATACAAGGAGAGCATGTGTTAATTTGTTATTGTTGTTGTTAATTTAATTGTTGTTGTCACTGTTGTAATCCATAAGTGTTTCCATAGTCCTTTACAAATTTTAATATTAAAATAATTGTTTATTGAACGGATTTTTGGCAATATTGTGTTTTAAAAAAAATTTAATTTCTCTCTCTTTTGAAAATTTAATTTTCAAATTTCCCATTTGCTTTACAACAACAACAATTAAGAAATATTTTCTTTTCTAAGTTTTCTAATTAATAATTTATTTTTTTTTTGTGCTCTGGTTGTTGGTGTTTTCTTTTCTGCATTTTGTTTTCAATTTCATTGACTTGTGCCAGTTACGATGCTCTTTTTATACTTGTTTTACCTCCTAACCCTCTGACCCTCTATCTAAGTGTTAATACAAGGCATAAAATGCAATCCTTAAACAAGGAGAAAAGAAATCAACACATTCGCGTATTTATTAAAATATAGAAAGAAAATCAGCAACAACAGCAACACTTACACACAAGAGCACTAGATTTGCTTGGCTGTTGTTAGTGGTCATAAGCGTTTAAGCAACTGCTTTGAAGCAATATTTCTTCGCTTTAAACCATTTAAGAAACTTCACTAAAAATACTAAAACAAGGTGGCTTAAAAGCTACCACAGGAATACATCGAATATAAAAGCATGGTTCTTTGCATTCACCTTGCATTGAAGCGTTTTTGAGTGCTGAACCTGTAAAGCATAGCAGAATCCGTAATATTAGAATTTAATACTTCTAGAATTGCTCCAACCTCTCATTTGAAGCGACCGGCATATTTATTACTCCACTTATTACTTCTGTTTCACTCTTTAAATTAAGTTTAACAGAGCATCTACCTCGTATACATATTTCTTTAGCTTGATATCACTAGTAACAGGTTCTAGAATAAGAGAGTTGCCATCCTTTATTTTTTAGAAACAAACTTAATTGAAAAAGTCTTGTATTAGGTGTAGTGCTCATTGAATTAAACCTTCCTATGATATTCTTACGCGATCTAAATATCTGTTAGAGTTCTGGAGCCATAGTCTAGTAAGTAAGCCAGCCTGTGATTCAAATCCCAGCTCAGATATTTCGAACGAAACAAAATATGACAAAAAAATTGTTTTTGACGACTTTCGTCCAACAGCCTTATAACAGAAACTCTGAAAGTAAAATAAAAATAAAACTGTAGGTCCTATCGCTCACAAATAAAAATTAACAAACACTACATGGATGATGTAAGAATCTAGGTTGTAATACTGATTAAAGAATTGTAATGACCAATTAAGTACTTGGATAATGAGCTAAAGAACAGTCTTAATTGAAAATATGTCTTCGTGATACCATATGTGAGCATAAAACCATCTTGACTTGCCCATCTTTAAGGTTAAGTGAGGAAAATATTTGAATTCTGCACGCTTTTCTTCTATACGATGTTACCTATGCCACGATGGAATCTATTTAACCTTTAAATCCATGTTAGCGGCTTCTAAAAATGGCGCCATATTTTTTTAACCTCTTTTTTTTTGTTATTGTTGTTGTTGTTGTTGGTGGCTTAACAATTTCATACTCTTGCCAGTTTGAAAACAAAAAAACTTTTGAAAACTTTTGCACTTTTTAGTTCGTTCGTACGTTTGTTTGTTTCTCCGTTCGCTGCCTTTTAATTTTTTATTTTTGTTGACTGCATTTAGTTGGCCAAATCTACACGCACATACACGCATGCAAGGCGAAACAAAAAGGAAATGAACGAACGAAAGAAAAAGGAGCGTAAAAAAAATTAAAACTAAAAAAAAAGGAAAATAAAGTCAAAAACAAAATACAAAACAAAAAGCGAAACTCGAGTTGCTATATGTCACGTTAGTTTAGACGTCATATCGACAGCTAAATGTTCTAAATTTAAGCATTCACACACTCACACACACGCTCGTACTTACACAACTGCATATACAAATAGAACATTTGTTGCAGACACGCATGTATACACTCAAACACATACACACTCACACACACACACACACACATATTCAAAAATATAATTTTCATTTTTTAAACTAGAAAATAAAGAGGGGAAGTATTATTTGTTTTAATAACAACAACAACGATAACAACAACAAAAATTTTATTTATTCGTAGAAGAAGTAAAACATTTACACAAACGTTGCAAAATTGGTTAGTTTGGTATTCCTCCCCCTTATTTTTGAGTTGGCCGCCGTCCGTCATGCTGCAGGTGTACGGGCAACCTGATTTTTAATTTTTAATTTTTTTTCTACAGAAAATTTTATTATTTACAGTCATTTTTATAATTTTTTGTTTTAGGTTTTGTTGTTGCTGTTGCTACTGCTAAAGTTGTTGTTTTTTTTCTTTCGTTTCGTTTATTTTCATTCCGTCTTTCCTTTACGAGTTG
The DNA here is from genome assembly GCA_005959815.1 of Sarcophaga bullata. Taxonomy (NCBI): domain Eukaryota; kingdom Metazoa; phylum Arthropoda; class Insecta; order Diptera; family Sarcophagidae; genus Sarcophaga; species Sarcophaga bullata. The sequence goes on along the minus strand of QOCX01000028.1, from coordinate 865,076 downwards.
TTTAGTTTTTAGTTTCCGGTTTTTAAAAAATTCAAATTTTAAATCTCGTCTAAGCAAATAAGACAAATCATACACACACCACCACTCCCTTTTGCACGCACACATACACACACACATGCAAACAGAGGACACGCATTCTTGCATACTCAAATGTGTGGGGATAGTGTGTGAACAGCAGTGTTGCCACTGACCTAAATTTTTTTGTTATTTTTTTTCAATTTTCAATTGTAAATTGTTGGAGGTTTGTTGTAAGGAATTACGTGAGGAGAGTAGAATGCAATTAAAAATAGGCGCTTTGTTCTCAATCGCCTTCATTTTGCGCTAAGTCCAATCAATGCCAAGTCAAATATCGAGAACGCCAAGGTCATGGTTGGTTTTATGCTACGTTATGCTGAGATAGGGCCAAATGCTAACATAGTTTGTTCCCGAAATAAGTGTTCATATTGATAACAACAGCCTTAAAGTCCAGACCTTGCCATTTCCGACTACTGTTTAGTATTTCTATTGCTATATAATGTTCTCATTCCAATACGTTTCACATCATAAAACAAGCAATGAATTAAAGTCCACATCTAGCTTCATATAACCACTATTTGAACAAGGTTAATTGTTCTACAATGGCTTGATTTGTTCTTGATCTTATAAAACCGGCACTTCTTAGGCAACGGAATCAACATGCGTACAAAAAATGGGATAAACTCAGTTACCAGTGTTTCCGGAAAAATGCCTAAAATATTCCACAAATCCGACAGTTTTAGATTATATTCTGAATATCCTATTAAGGTAGCCTCACCATCGTATAAGATATACATTCACTGTTATTTAGTCACAAGATACACAACTCTACTGATTTATTTGAGCACAGTTGCAGTGTAGCTTGTGCTTCAATTCTTAAAAGCGATGCGCTTAAAGTCGCCGTATTCTAGTAGACAGAGTGTTGGCTTATTAAACAAGAGCGAAACGAAATATGAAAAAATATTTCGTAGGGGACTTCCTCTCAGCAGTCTTTTGGTAAAAACCCTGAGAGAAAAATCAAATTGCAATGAAAAATTCTAAAATTTTGTCTTTCGTAGGCAGCTTTTAAAACTAACACACATCAATTGTATTGCGAGTAAGCGCGGTGGAAAGCTTTCACTTCGCTATGCCAAGTGAAATGCCTATGACTGTTGCAATCTCTCTTACTTTCGATCTCCAATTTCTGATGAAGAGACTTTCAACTAAGCATCTGAGACAGGCAAACTGTAAGGAAGCGTGAAATTTATAAAGTCATGTAAATATTGGCCGGCTATGGTGAAATTCTTAAAAATTTCGCGTCAAAGTCTTTTAGTTTTTCATTTCCTTTGAATGTACAGACACTAACAACAGAAATATAATGATTTGCTGCGAGTAAAATGGAGTAAAATATGCCAAGCAATTACCATAATAAAATATCTCTGCATTAACCCTGCCTTAAATCCATTATTTTACATAAAATCACCAAAATGGCAACACTATTATGCGTTTGAACTTTGAACAGAAAAACTGTATTCTTGTGTGTGTCTGTGTGTGTGTGCTTAAAAAGTAAAGTGTGCCTCTGTGTAAATTTCATGCATGAAGAATGTCTGTATGAGTGAGAGTTTATGGTGTGTGTTTGTTGTTTCAGACTTAAACTCTGACTTAGAATGTGCGTGTAAAGCTGTTTTTTCTTTTATTTCCTTTCCTTTCTTTACGTTTTTTTTTTTTGTTCTTCCTTTCATTAGAGAGGAAGGAGCATGTATGTATGGCGAGAGAAAAACTGCTTTAGAAATATTGTTGAGCCGTAAAATTGTTTTTGTTTTTAATGTTAGACTCTAACACTAGCATATGTAGGTTTGTACACTTGATCTATATGTGTGTATGTGTGTGTTGCATGCGTAAAAAGGTATAGGTGAAGAGTATTTGTTTATTGAAGTTCGTTAGAATTTGTTGTTTTTTTTTCTTTTATTTTTAATTTCATATGATTTTCAATTGAATTCTTCTGTAATTGTTTTGTTTTTGTTTTTTTTTTTTTTTAGAAAATAAAAATTCAAATCAAGGCAATTTGCATATTTTTAATTAAAACGGTTTAATAATTAAATGCCGTTACATTAAACTACAACAACAAACGAAGAATGTGCATTAGAATTTAATACAAAAGCAGGAATTCCAAAGTTGCCATTACGGTAGCCATAATCGACCTACCGTGCAAGACATTGGCAAAATTTGAACGAAATTTAAAAGAAACTGGAATCCTTCAGTGTTTGCATAGCTGAAAATATCGCTCCAAAGTGTCAATTCTACCGAATCTCTTGACTGAACTTATAAAATCCAACTAATGCAACAATTAAACTCGATTGTCATGCTTACTAAGTGCTAGAACAATAGTTTTTCAATGCTAATTTTTCAAACAAAATTCTCTTCAACGGTGAACTTCATTTCTCACTCGTTAGTTACAACAACCATATGAAATGTTGTATAAAAAGCTCAAATCTTCCAAAAGTGATTGTGAGAAATTCATTACAATCAAAGGATATACTTTTTTCGGTACTCGCTTTGATCTAGAAGTGTCATTGGGCCGTATATGCTTGAAAATGATACCGAAAAGGCCAACCATCAACTCAGAGAGTTATGACCGCATGATAGCTAACTTTTCTTGAGCTATAATTGAGAATTATGAAATGAACGGTATAAGGTTTCAATAAAACATTGTTGCAAACCAAACGATATGATCGATTTTGGTTTAACGCACTTACTTAATTGATCACTAATAACTCGATTATTGGATTTCGGCCTGCTTTATGACATCCTTCGCAGTGCCTCTGCTGCTTGCACGCCTTCACCATTAATCGATGACATGGCTGCCTCTCACGGCCTGTGAGAAGCTAGGCCGTAATTTTGACTGAAGGGTTGTAGTGGCCGATTATGTATTATGTATGTATGTATGGCTGCCTCGACTTGGTTCTTCTTGAGTAGTTTCTTGAAGAAGTAATTTCACTTCGAGGTGAATACGTATATTGGAAGCGTAATTATTTTAGATTCTTATTGAAGGTGCATGTGTCTGATTTTCTTAAGATTTTCTTCAACGAATGTTCACATACGCTCCTTCCTTTTATTCCACTTTCAGGCCATAAGAATTTCTATGTTTTCCTTCTTTTTTTTGCCATTCGGCCATAACTCCCTTGTTTATTTGTTGAATAAAATTGTTACAGACAAATAATTAAGGGTTTAAAAAACTATTAATTTTCATTTTTTATTTCGTTTTTTTTTTATTTCCACACGCCAAAACAAAAAATTACTGTAATTAAACGGTGTGGTTTCCACATGCAACATAAAATTAAAGAAAATTTACCAAGAAATACGTGTCGTCCTCCATGCTGGCAAAAAAGGAAGTTTTTTTCTTTCTTTTTTGTGAGAATTTTTTAAAAAATATATACACGGTGTATGTATGTATGTATGTATGTATGTATGTATGTATGTATGTATGTATGTATGTATGTACATACACTGTACTTTTCTTTTCACTTTTTTTTTTGGCATATAATATCCCTTGTCCATATTCTTGTTTGTTATTGTTTTGATGACATTTCAATTTGTTGCAATTAAAATCATCAATTGGTGCCTGTTATTTATTGTTTTTAGTCGGATTTTATTTATAACAAATATTTTTAAGTCTAATTTAAAAGTTCTAAACATATCGAACAAAAATATCCTACAATTAGTATCAACGGAGAAATCCTTATACTAGCTGTGAACCTTAATCTAAGTTCCAAACCATTTAAACATTAAATGTTCTTTACATCTGTGAAAACCAACGGGCCTTAACTGAGGCTCCATTAATTAAGAGGGCATTTGAATCAGTTTTATATGCTATAAACAACGTATGTTTCATTACGTTACGTCGACGTTCGTCTAATTGTACCATAAGACTTTATCTGATAACCATTCGATATATTGACGATAACAGCAGCAATAAGACTAAACACCACCAAGGACTTAAGGACTTGAGATTTAAACAAAAAAAACTGGAAAACATAATAACACATCTCCAGAGAACATTATTCAAACGTTCACCGGTAGATCATAAGCACACAATCAGGCCGAATGTGTAGAATCTTTATCTACAAAACAAATCTTAGATTATCGCTTTAACTACCCAATTATTGTAGCATAATTTAGGCTGAAATAATGGCTATAAAGTCAGAAGTGGAACAAATTCAGTATCAAATTATATTCCAAAGGAATACTCACTGCTGCTGGTCAATAACTAAAGCGTGTTGTACGCGGCATTGAAGATTGCCAAGCAATGGCTAGTAGCTCTGTGGTAGATAGCAAGACTTTTAGCATTTATCCCCATCTGGTCGTCTGGATATGGGGATATAGAAGGCAACATCATAAGCACTAACTAACATACATTATTGGCATTACAAACCTGTAGTGAGGATTACATCCTAGCTTCTCGCTGCACTCATATGATGTATGTTAATGTTATGCATGAGGGGCGAGACCTATTGTCGTAGAGACACATTTTTTAAGAAACTTTCCATGATAATCTTATTTACTTCTGAGAGGAATTCGCCTTTAGAAATTGTTTTTTCAAATTTCATTTTATTTGAGATGCCTAAGCTGACGTTTGAACATCAAGCCAATACACTCCCTACTGGATAACAGCGGCTTTCGTAAATAATGAGAGGCCATGTGAGAGTTCCACGTTGTTGATGAGGTCTGTAGTTTGATATGCTCAACGAAAAGGAAAATAAAGAAAGTCAAACATTCTGCTCAAGCCAAGTGGGTTTAAGGCAATCAGAACTTTCGTTCGAAAACTACAATAAAAGGAGATCTGAGTCATGCAACAGACTTTCCACAAATCCAGTTTCTTACCTGTCTTTTAACACAGCACTGCAGGCTGAGCGTGCCCTCATTCAGAATGGGAATTGTTTAGAGTTCAACATGTGGATTCTGTTATGAGGAGAAGCCATAGGGAATACAAGGAAAAGAACACAAACATTTTTAATCAAACCTTTTCACACAAACCTAGTATTTTATAAGCCGACAAGATATTTCTTTTTTCTTCATTTTTTTTTTAATGAAAGATGTTTTAAATACCAATTAATTAGAATTTTTTTCTAATGTTTTTCATAGGCTTAGAACGGGTCGCTGAGGAGCTAATGGGGCGCAGGAAATGGAAGCAATATCAAGAATCATTAATGCGAACCCACTTAAATTCCGACCAATTTGTTGCATCAATCGAAGACAACAATATCGAACTGAAGAAAGAGCTGGATAACTTTCATAGTAAAAACGGTGAATTTATCGATATACTACCACAAGCAGCAGCAATAGAAAACTCTAACCTCGAAGAGAACCACCGCAAAGATAATAGAAATATATCCCTAAAGGAGCAACAACAGCAACAAAAAGCAAAAGAAGAAAAAACAGAAGACGAGCAAGTAAAGGATACCACACATCACATTAAATTAGAAGCAGATACCTTCAAAGACAAAACAGGTAACAAGTTTTGGGTAACAGGAAATGCAAATATTTGATGGAAATTTTTTTTTTTTTATTTTTTATTTCAAACGTTCAGCATCACAAATTGCCAACAATACTGCATCACTTCAGATAGCCAATAATAATAATAATAACAACAACAACAACAACATCACCATAACCTTAAGTAATAATAATAATAACAACAACACCACATCAACTACAATTGGAGCAGCAAACGAAGCAAAACCCCATATTGAAACATTGTCAACACCACAAACACCAACAACACCACCACCACCACCACCTGAACCCATCGATTGGAAACCGAATGAAAAGTGTAATTTTTGTATTAACGGTAAATTACTCACAGTGAACGCTAAAGGTGAATTGGTGGCCGAATCTGGCCCAACTGGGTCTGAAACGGACCACATACAAAAAGTAAGTTCCACACGAATTATCATGGCTTTCGAAACAAAAGAATTTCTTGTGAAAACAAAAAAAAATTTTTTTTCGCCCTTTAAGCTGGATTGCGAAAGTGATTCAAACGAATCGACTTTAAACGCTGCTGTCTCAACCGCTTCAAGCAATACGAATGGTAATCTACCATTAATGACTGGTGCCGGTTCGTTGACGGATAGTAATCCTACAACCTTAAATAAGTTACTAACACAAAAAATGGCTTCTATGGATTCGGTGGCAGCACAATTAGCCGTCATGCAATCAATATTACCAAGTGAGTAAAACTTATGCTGCACCCTTCCCCCAAACCTTTCCATAACTAGGCTTTTAATTGAAATAAACTCTGACTCTGGTAAAATATGGTTTTTAAATCCTATTTTTTTTAATTTCATTTTCTTCAACAGATCTCAATTGGATGAGTCAGCAACAGCAACAGCAACAGCAGCAGCAGCAGCAGCAGCAGCAACAACAACAGCAACAATCTCAACCAGATTCGGTTATACCAACTACCTCAGATACATTAGCCGCCGCAATAAGTCCCTCTCTAAAGGATTCACCCAGTCCCAGTGATGCTACCGGTGAACAGCCTTTAGATTTAAGTTCCAAACCATCTCCAAACTCATCAATAAGTGGTGACTTGAAGAGCATTAGGTGAGTGCTTTACTTTAAGAGAAATGTGACAATTAAGCTTAAAAAAAACAGGTAAAGATAGGTTTTAAGTCGTTTTTTCCTGAAGCAGCAAGCTTTCCCCATATGCGACAATTATGATTACAAACGGGACTGAGAAATCGGCAAATCTACGGCATTCACTGGCGGTTGTAGTTTAAGTTGGATCTTAGAGTATCCGTAGAATTCTGGCAGTCTTTGGATCTCTAGAGAGTGTTGACTCCGAATCTCATATTGTCCAAAAACGCAGGGTATCTCCGGAGGAAACTGCCTCATGGAGAATCGACATGGAGCCATTAAAGGTAACAATATGATTGGCGTACCTGTATAGCCTGGTACAACAGATAATTCGAATGAGTTCATACGTGCGATTGATATTACTCTGCAGAGGGACAAAATATCGCAACCAAATTATACTCAATCCAACTATTTGAATTGAGTTTGCTGAACAGAGCTTTAAACTTAACCAAGATCCAGCTTGAGAATCCAAAGCAGTTCACACGCTGCGTTCGAGCAGAAGCAGGAAGAAGATGACGTTTTGAAGTGAATTTTTGAAATGTTTTTGTTTTCTTTTTTCTTCTTCTTTCGATAGATATTTCATTGATTTCGAAATCAATAAAGCCTTGAGCAACAATGTACCCCTAAAAAGCTTTACTAACTAAATTGATTAAAAAATGTTTACCTCGAGTTTGATTTAAAAATTTTTGTTCAAACTTTCTGATGCCAAAGCTTAAAAAAACGTTGAAATTGAGGCATAAAAATAATTGCAAATCGTAAATGCCGTATTGCCAGTATTCCCCTTTTGGGAAGAACGGCTGAAATTTTTCTTCTTTTTGTTTTTTGGAACTCCAAAACAGATTGAAAGTAATTTCTTTGATTTTAAAAATGTAACACAACACAACACAACACTCAACATTAACGCCAGCAATTAAAAAAAAAATAGCACGACGAAAAAAAAAAGAAGTTGCTGCTACAGCTATTATTGCTACTGCATGTAGCGACAACATTGAAATTTATGGAGATTCATTTCGTTGTTATTCATTAAAATCAAGCGCTTTTTTTGTTTTTTTTCTTTCTTTTTTTTTTTGTACACAATATTTGTACAGACATTTGGGAAATGCAATATGTTACACAGACGGCACCGACAACAGCAACAACATTAACAACAATTAAGTAAAAGATGCACTCTCCTATGAATTTAAGTGAGCGCTAGTGTTGGTATGGAGGAGAGACGAGTGATTGCATTTTAGATTTCGTTTCGTTTCGACGAAGGTGTTATTAAAAGAAAAACAACAACAACCTGCAAAAGGTTTTTACAAAAATAGTAGAAAAAAGAAGAAGAAACGAAAAACACGAAAAAAACCTTCCAAAATTACAAACAAAATATAACGAAACACCCCCTAATGGTGCAGAACTGATGACGATAGCGATGATGATGATGGTGTTGGAAAGGGTTTTCAGGCAGTCATTTGAGAAACAAACAAAAAAAATTTTTTTTTTCAATAGACTAGACTTTTAAACATGAATAGGTGCTAAACAACAACATCATCATCAACAACGACATAACCAACATCATGACAGACGTGTTAGAACATTTCACAGGTTGTTGTTGTTGTTTTTGTTCTTTTTATTATAAAAATTTTTAAAAACAAAACCAAACGAAAATAAAATAAAAAAAAAAGAAATAACATGACATTTTAGTTCTAAAATGTTAAAAGGTTTTTTAGTACAATCACAACAACAACAATAATAACATATGAACGAAAGCCTAAATTTAAAAACTAACTGAAAGACCTTATGGCTGCATAAAGATTAGATTTAATACCGCGGAATACAACTTATAAACCCTACAGTCGTTCGATATCAGTAGACTTTAGAACGACTAGGCCATTTGGAATGGTTCCACTTTCAATTAGATTTATATGGGACCTTATCCTGCTGCATAACATTACTAGTTCAGAAAATGTTAGAGGAATGAGGAAATCTTGGTCGTTTGAATTGAATAGCACTCTCATAGGGACCAGTTACTGCACTATACTCCGATAATTTGTTTGAATCGTAGTCGATTCGAACGATCGATCTTTAATGATCACATAGGCAGCAATAATCGCCATATTGATCTGGACTTAATGCCAATAACTAGCCGTACAACATAACGCCAGCAGGATTCAAAGCCAAACCAAAAATAACTGGAGTGGACTGCAATGGACAAAAGTCTTAGATACGCTCACATCGTTTTTAGGCCCTTATAACCATGTAGTCTAGAAACTTTTATATACTCTAAGTCAGACAAGTTACTTATCCAGCAAATACTAACTTACTTAATTGATCGTTATAACCCTTTAGTCAGAGCTACAACCTAGCTCTTCACACCACTCATGTTGCGTGTGTTAATTTTTTTCATGAGTTGTGGGAACTGCAGTTTAATGTCGGCTCCAAACGACTGAGAAACTTTTTGAGAAACTTTTCAAGCCAATTTTACTTTACTCTCAGAGTTTTTTGCCATATTTTTTATAATTTGTTTTGTACAAGATGTCTGATCGAATCACGGGTTCTCGACTAATAAGACAACACACGTCCTACTAACCTACGATGACAATTTTATTTTACTGTCAGAGTTTCTTTTTTCTTTTTTTTTTCTTTTTGCCAGAAGACTTTGGAGAGAAAGTTACCAAAGAAATATTTTTTCCTTACTTGGTTTTGTCCAAGATGTCTGAGCTGAAGTTTGAATCACAGACTCGCATCTAATAACCCAACGCTCTTCTAGACTAATGGCGACTTCAGAGTCAGTGAGAAAATATTGTAAAACTCCATTCGTATCTTAAAAATGAGAGTAAAAATTTTACGACAGATTTTTTGCCCCTACTCGCTTGTTACAAAATCCCATGAAATCCATCGTCTTCTACACGAAAGCTTGACTTATTGTACGACTTGTATGATCGTCTAAGTCCCCCCCTAAGAGGTATACAATATTTACATTGGGGCCTTACAAATTTCTTCTCTTCGTAAGGAATCTGTCGACTGGTGTTTAAGTTCTGTGTTAATGGTTGTAAATTTTTGAAAAATAATTTTCACACATACACTCAAACTCATACAATACATATGTATATGCAAGTAAGTGTTCTTTTGTTATTAACTTCAATTTTTGTCAAAATATTTTTTTTTCTGTGCTCTCTTTTGCCGTAATTCATACATACAACACATAACTGTTATTATACAAAAATGTATTGTTGTTGTTGTTGTTACTGTTCGAACAATATTGTGCTATTGTTTGTATGCGCTCGCTGTCATTTAAAGGACAGTGTCAGTTGCACTTTTATTATTATTATTATTGTTGTCATTTTTTTTTTTGTTGTTGTTGTTATTGTTAATGATAGTGGTTGTAGCACTGTTGGCAGTGCTGCCAGGTCGTATTGCTCGTGTGTTTAAAAATTAACTTTAGCTTGATTTTTAAAATGCCTTTTTTTTGTCGAGGAGGGGACCCATCATTTCATCATTCATTTTCCTCATTTTTAAACTTCCAAATACTGTGGAGAAATCAGACACACTATACACCCATACATACACATATACTGTATATCACTGTTTTTTTTTCGCTATTTTCGGTGCAATAATTCGTGGTTTTTTTCTGTTCATTTTCGAAATAAATTTTTTTTGTACTTTTTTTGCATTTGCGCAATTAGTATTTTCAATTTTTTAATGCGTTTTTTTTTTTTTTTGTTGTTGTTGGTTTTGTATTTTAATTCCGTTTCTGCTTGCTTTTTTGCCTTGTATTTCATGTGAATTAACATTTTGTTGAACCTTTTTTGCTTTCATTCTTAAAAAAAAAATTTTTTTTGTGTTTTTTTTTTTGACATCAAAACTCTCCCTCAGCTCATTATGTACACAAAAAAAAAACGAAATTTTTTTTTTGGTGCACTTTAGCAGGGTAAATTTATATATTTTATGTACCTTAAATGCCATGTTCGATATTTTTGCTTTAATTATGGTGTGGTGGGTTGATAATAAACGCTACAATAAGTTTATGCATTGGAAAAATTATAAAAAAAAAACAGATCGATTTCTATATATCCATGGGTATACAAAACTGTATTGATTTTTACCAAAAAGAAACAAAAAGTGGGAAAGTACCACATAAAATGGTACAAAAAATTAAGATTAGTTTCAATCGCTAAAACACTAAGGATCATAGGCTGTTAACTGTATTCTCTATTTTCAATTTCCTATCAGTCATTGTTATTTATAAATTCTTGAAAGCTTCTAAAAATAACTATTTCTGATGACGTCATTTGTCACAATGAAGAATCAGACTTAATAGAAAGATTAGCAATACTCTCAACTTTTCAGGAAAACCTTTCTACCTTGAGAAACTAGAGACAGTTTCATTTAAAAGTGACTAAAAATTCTAATACCGGCCATGTAACGCTGGCTTCTTTTGTGTTCAAGCAGTTCTGCCTTTTTTAGTATTCTTTAGAGATATTTTTATTGAATTTTCAACCTATTTCTAAGCTTCCCCTTTTCAGTTTTTATCTAATGATCATTACAACCCTTTAGTCAGGATTACAACCTAGCTTCTCACACCACCCCATGCTCTGTGTGTTAATTTTATTTATGAGTGGCCGGACCTACAATTTAAAGTTGACTCCGACAGATTTGAGAATTTTATTTTGTTCTCAAGGTTTTTATCGCCATATTTCGTCTTGTTTAAGATATCTGTGCCGGGGGTTGAACCAACATACTTCCAACTAGGCTACAGCAACCTCATTGTTACGTTTTTACAAGTATTTAAAGTAGGTTCCATGATTGAAATTCTGGAAATTTATTGCATGATCTTTAGTAGTACAAAGATCAAATTGCACAGTAGACTATACTTTACTGCATGCATGCCACCTATTTTACTACTAATCACTGACAACCTTACCTTTGGCTCTACTTCTACATCGTTTGTATTCGGTATTAGACGTGTGCCCACGGTTGAAACCCTAGATCAGAGATCTCAAACAAAATCAAATTCGTAAATATATTTCTTCGGCGATTCCCAACAGATTTTTGGCAAAAACTCTGAGAGTAAATAAAAATGCCATGAAAATTTTCTCGAAATTCCATTGTTCGGAATCGGCTTAAAACTGTAGCTTCCATTACTTACACACAACATAAATGGTGTGAGAAACTAGGTCGTAATACTGGCTTAAGGGTAGTACAAAGATCAATTTGTACAGTATGTAATGCTATACGATATGTATGTCGCCTATTTTACTACTACACACTGGCAACGTTGTTTTTCAATATATTTCTATATCGAAACATTACTGTTGATTTGTTATTGTTATTCTTTTTATTTATACTTTTTGTGTTTGTTTTTAGGTGTTTTGTAATTGTAATGTGATCTTTGTTTTTCCAAATACTCATAAATTATTTTTGCAATTTTTTGAATGCCTTGTTTCTTTTCTCTTTCACTATTAAATTGTTTTTTACCAAAAAAATTCTTTTATCGTTTGAAAATTCTTCTAGATCAAGGTTTTTCTAAAAAAAAAAGGGTCTGTGTTATATTACGCCTCGGTACTTTTTGGTCTATTTTAATAGATCTCACTTCAGAAGCTACACTAAATAAATCTTAATTTTCATAAATAAAATGAATCATGGCCACGGGAACCGCAACTGATTCATGGATTCTTATTTTTGTTTTGTTTTATTTTGTTTTCTTTTTAAACCTCAATTATTTCTTATCACGTTCTGTTCGGTTTTTCTTTTTTTTTCGCAATTTTATTATTTTAAAAATACATGAATCATTAACATCATAACACAATAATGCAAAAAAAAAAAAACTACAAAAAAAAATTAAATTAAATTATATTCTAAAATGGAATAGAATTCATTTATTTTTTTTTTATTTTTTTGTTCTTTTCTTCTTCAAAACGAAAACAAAAATTTTAAACAAAGAAAACAAAAAAAAAAATTTTTTTTTTGTTAAAAATTTGAAACCCTAAACTTAAGCTGAAAACAAAAATTAAAAATTTTTAAACAGCAACAACAATAGTAACAACAACAAACGAAATATTTATTTTTGTTTAGTATTGAAATTTAATTTCGTTTTAAACAACATTGAACTAAAATCAATAAAAAACAAAGCTCACACACACACACATACTAGTTTTCTATTAACACTTGTTTATTAAATAATACACGCACACACACGCAAACATTGAGTGTGTAATAATAACAGCAACAACAACATCACAATAATAAATTAAAAATGGGAACACTTGTCTACACATATACCAACAAAATGTGACACACATATGTTCATAGAGAGTGAGTGTAGAAAAATTATAGAAATACGTAGGAAAGAAAGTTGAAAAAGAAAGAAAAGAAAAGAAAAAAAATAAAGATGGAAAAAAACCGGCAAATTACTTCAAAGACACGTTTTAAATACAAATACACACACATACATATTTACTCATACACACAAAATAGGAAAACACATACATACACTTAGAAGCAGACAGTCAGAAGTATGCAAGAATGTTTACATTAGTGCGTTTGATGCAATCGTCGTAGTCTAGTAGGTAGTGTGTTGGCTTATTAGAGCCCAGCTATAGCGAAATATGAAAAAAATATTTCTTTAGGCGGCTTTCTTTCTAGCAGTCTTGCAAATTTGAGAGTGAAAATAAAATTGCCATGAAATGTTTGCAAAAAAATCTGTTGTTCGAAGTCGACAGTAAACTGTAGGTTACGCGACACATGGATAAAATTAACACAAAACATGTGTGGTGTGAGAACCTAGCTAGAATTTTCAATCCGATACCGATTGATGGGAATGTCCCACTTATCAGTCCGCAATAAATAGCTACAGGACTTACTGCTTGACTGTATGATACCCTCAGTCAATCAGTCTGATCGATCGATTTAATCTCATGTTATTGACAAAAAAAGTGACCAAGACAACGTCATCAGCAAGTAGCAATTGTGCAATGACCCGTGAGGATAGATATGGTTAATTAAATGTGCCTACGATCTAGTGTCAGCATTTGATTGGTAGGTTGGCTCCCCATCCAAGCGACGAAGTTATATATACCGTTTATTAAAAAAAATTGTCGCTCACTACCTCCTATTTCCTTTCTGCTAGAAACCATCTTTTCTGTATTCTAACACAATGCACTATTTAAATAGAGGTTATCTCCTGAGTGATGACTCATCATCTCCGACAAGTCTAACAAAATAACAAAATTCCTCCACGACACTGAATTTGTCCGCATTCAATAAACACTTCTGACTGCTGAGCAGGCTCATGAAGGTAAGTGGCATTTACTCTCATATGTGTACTTCTAGTGGGTAAGAGTGTGCCCTTTCTGGAGTATCAGAACCCCGTATGAGATTGAAACGCAACTGCAGCGAAATGCCAAAAATTCTAGCTCTGCAGTTGGCGCACGTAATAGATTAAAATGCTGTTTGACTACCAAGGGCTATAGAAATATTTGAAGTGGACATTCCGTATTCAAGATCAATTCTACATCGTTTCCTTATGATATTGCTCTTACTCGTACAAATACAATATATTGTCTGTTGTAGTTTTCATGTATTATTCATCTTCTGCTGATACTGGTAACGGTACAGTTTTTTTTTTCAATCAATTTATGTTTACATTACTTTAAATGTCTGTATTGATAAAGAAATTGAGTACCAAAATAAGGCGAATACTCACAACACACTGTTTTTTATTGCAGCATAAATGCACACATACAAACTAAGCAGGTTATAATTTGAGTATGAAGAATTTCTATAACAAACCATACATCATACCAACCGTTAAACAAGAGGAGATTTTTCTTTACACTCTTGCTGTTTTTTTTTTCTTTGCTACATTAGACGTTGTCCCTCTTAAAGACGAAATGATAGAATGATATAGAGAGAGGAAGAGAGAGAGAGAGAGAGAGAGAAAGAGACAGGGCGATTGTATGTGTCGTAAACACGAGGACAACACAATAAGAAGTACTTCTCAAAAATAACTGACGTTGCAAAAGTTTTTGATTTTGTTTTTTTTTTTTTTTTTTTTTGTAAACGTTATTATTACAAGTTATTGTTGTTGTTGTTTTTTTTTTCTATTGTTATGCATTATATTATACAATATTTCTTACATTCTTTCATTTTCTTATGATTATGTTTCCATATTCTATTTTTATTTCATATTCTTTCAAAAATTTTCCCTATTTTAAATGAATCTACCTCTGCTATTGCTTTTATTATTATTGTTGATGTTAGCAAGCATCCATGTTCGTTGCTGTTGTTGTGCCCTCACTCCCTCACTTCTCTCTTGTAATTTTGGCACCTTCGTTGAGACTTCGTTATATACTCTGTACTAGACAGTGTCGTCAACGTCATCTGGTGTCAGTTTAAGTTGAAAAAAAACAGTTTTTTATGGCTGTTCACATATTTTGTGTGTAAATTATTGAATGCAGGAAAGTGAGTAAGTGAAAGGAAAAGAGAGAGATTGAGAGAGTAAAGGCATTGGTGTGGTATATATCCCTACACCATACGGTGGAATGAAATGCTTAAGCATGCAGCCAATGTTTATCATTGAAAATTATTTTAAAAATAAAATTAAAACCTAAGCTTGTTGTATATCAAACAAAAGGAAATTTATAGACTTTATAATGAAATGAAAATATTTAAAAATTTTAGAATTAATAAAACACTTTCTTCAAAAAATATAAAATTTAAATAAAAAAAATTTTTGTTCAAATTTGTTCCACTGTAATTCATTTTCTTAAAACTATTTTCCCTAAAGTAAAATCATTTCTGGTTCAAAAGTTATTAATTAGTTAATGTTTTTATCCATTTCGTATCACTGTGCATATGAAAAAAAATTTAAAAAAATTTATTGGGAATGCCATGCACTTCACACTGCGCACCAGACAGAAATGAGTGCATTATATCGATCGTTTATGTGTCTTTTTATATTTTCGTCACTGTGTTTCGCTTACACATAATTTGTTATCATAGTTTCCCATACAAAAAAAGACATAAAAAAGTTTTCTGTTTTTTATTTTATTTTCTCTTTCTTTTTCTCTGTTTTTCCAATATTTTTGTTTTTTATTTTTTTTTCTTATAACAAACAATGATTTGTCTATGTCACTGTCTGTCTAATAATCGTTGTTTTTTGTTGTTACTTTTGCTGTTGCTGTTTTTTGGTTGTTATTCCCTAAGTCCACCGACCCAAATGTCAAACGGACCAACATAAAAGCCAACAAAAGCACAAACTAAATGTCCTTCTAAAACTTGTTCGCACATACAAACACAAATACAAACACAAACACATCAAATTATAATCATTTACTCTCCACTTTTTACACTTCCGTGCGTGTACGCGTATTTATTATTATTTTACACTCTTAAAGGTAAAGAAAATGAGAAAGTAGATGAGTGTAAAAGGATGAGAGATAGAGAGAGTGAAATTTATTTTATATTTTTTTATTTAATAAGGAATACATTAGGAAAGAAAAATGAAAAAGTTTAAAGAAATGCTCATTTTTAAACGATTTCTCGTCAATTTTTTTCCGGAATATTGATTAGAATTTTTTGCTGTGTTCTAAATTAGCTTCTGAAAATTTTGATGTAAAAGCTGTACTTGGCTATGGTCCTCTAAAAAAAAGTAAATGCAGTTTTTAGAACCAAAATGTGTCCAACTAACATGGTGCCTGTGTTTAAAGGAGACGGTAATCATTAACCATTCGGCAGTTTCAAGTTCGCTTTTCTCAGTTAAAATCAATACCTTCGTTTGTTCTTTACTTTGAAGCAGTTTTATTAATCAAGATTCTCCAGATTCTACTGTGGCATATTCTAGAACGGCAGGGTTGCCAACCATAGTTGCCGGTAAACAACACTTCAGTGAAAATAAATTGTTATGTTTGCAGTATTAGAAAGGAAAATTTGTATTGCTTGATCTCCCTATAAAGTTAGTTTTTGGTGTTATTCTCAGTGTTCAGGTGCCAATTATCTTTCTGACTGGATTTTTTAAAGGGAGTATAAAAACTTCTTATTTTTTTCTGAATAACAATACCAAAACGAAAATTTTTCATCTCCACTAGGTTTCAGATCTAGGTAAGGCTTGTCAGATACTTGAACTGCGACATCAGAATATTAAACAAAAAGCATCGTATTTAAATATCGACAACGTATCACAAAAGATTTCAAGGCCAAGATTAACGGCAAACAAAATTATGTTGAATGTTTGGTGGAACTCGAAGAAAAACTTTCCTTCTAAGTTGGCGCAACCATGCAAAATGATCAATTCTGATCTCCCAATTCGAAATAATTACAAATAAAAAATCCTAGATTACCTACAGAAATGGTAACGACTTCCATTATGGGAATTCCAATCTAAAAATATTTTTAAAATGGTAGAAACTTCATGAAAAGACTTTTAAAAAGTGTTCTGTTAATTGAGAATCGCATGAAATCTAACAACAGTAGTACGTCTGTGAAATATCAATCCAATGATGACAAGGTTAGCTCATCATTGTCGCTACGTTGGAATTTTAAACTATTGTTTGGCAAGAGGCAATGATTCAAATGAATACAGAAAATCGTAAAAAGAAAATTCATGCCTGAAATAGAGAGTGGAAAAGGACAGACAAGGAAGACAATATTTGAGAAGTAGCATCGTTCCTTTATATTAGTAATGAAGCCAATCATAAGACATCTAAAGCCTTTAAATTTCAACTTTTAACCTTCTTACAACCTTAAAAAATTTGTTGCATATCACGAACACACATACATAGTAATATATAAACATACATAATTGACCATTACAACCCTTCAGTCAGGATTACGGCCTAGCTTCTCACACCACTTATGTTGTGTGTGTTAATTTTATACATGAGTGGCGGGACCTACAGTTTAAAGCCGACTCCGAACGACAGATTTTTGAGAAACTTTTCATGGCAATTTTATTTACTATCAGAGTTTTTGCCAGAAATCTGCTGAGAGGAAGCCGCCGAAGAAATATTTTTTCATATTTCGTTTTTGATTGATTCGAACCCTGGCCTTTCGTCTAATAAGCCACCACACTACCTACCAGACAACGGCGGCCTAAAAACAGTTACCCTATAGGAATGAAAAACAGGAAACAGCTCCTAGAGCAACGTATTAATGCCGGAGTAATTAATAATAATCGTGTAGTAACACTAACAATTGCTTTACGATGCTTGTTAAGCCCATAAGACTTTCCTGCACCTGCACCTACACTTCATTTAAGACTTCATGATTTAAACTTCGTCATAATATGCTCTCTCAGAAAGAATATTTTTAATTAAAATTTTTCAAATTAACATATGATATGTTGTGCTCCCCTTTCATAATTATTTTTTTTTTTTGTTAAAAATTTTAATCAAATTTTTAATTTTTTTTTTTTATGTACAGTTTTGGAAAAATATATCATTTCACCATACCTTTACGGTATAAATACTCAATACAAAATACAGTAGGTATGGGCACTGCAATAGGAATGCATACAAAAATAAAATAACAACAACAAAATTTATTGTTCAAACCAACAAATTGCAATCGTTACACCATTAAACAAGTGTGGGATGCAACCAAAAATGCATGCGACCAAAAAGAAAAAAAAAACAAACGAAAAAACAACAAAAAAATAACAAAAAATCAACCCTTTTTAACGAAATTGCAACGAAATTAAAAAAAGTAACGAAAAATAAAACGAATACGAAATAAATTCGTAGGAAAAAAAAACGTTAAAAAATACGCACACAAATAAAACAAAAACACACACAAAAAAAAATCATGTACAAAAACCCCCAAAATAATAATAACAACAACAATGTTAGTAAAATATAAGTGGATAGAGTAAGAGAGAGAGAAAGAGAGAGAGAGAGTGCGAGTGTGAGTGTGCATAAACAATGTATGTGTGTATTGTGTATTATTGCTGTTTTTTTTTTATTCTGCAATTCTATTACATGCGTTCTTTTATTATGAAATGGCATAAAAACAAATAAACAAAGAAACAAACGAACAAACGTTATACAAAAAATATATTATGAACACAACAGCAGTACAATTGCAATTGCTATAGAACAACAACAACAACAACAACAACACCAGCTGCTGCAACAAAAGCAGTTACAAATGCAATTGCAATAGAATAGCAAAACAACAACAACATTTACTCATGCTCTTCGACAATGACAACAAAAAATATTAACAACAACAAGAAAAAAAAACTGCAGCAATTGCAGTCAAAAAAAAAAGCACAAAAAAACGAAAAGTATGTCTGTGTACTAAATACAAGAGAGTAAAAGCAATGAGTATGTGTGTGTGTGTATGTATAACTGTGCACATACATACACATGAATATGTACGTACTGTGTTGTGTTGATGATGATGAAAAGGTAGACGACACGACACACGCAAACGACACTGAATTTTTTATTCGGTTGTTTTTCTCTTTCTCTTTCTCTTTCTTTTTTTTTCTTTTTTCTTTTTTCTTTTTCCTTTTTTTTTGTGTTTGTTGTTTTATTATTTGTTTTTCTTTCTCTTTTTATTTTACTGTAATTTACAGTTTTTTTATTGCATTTTGGTTGCTTTTTTTTGGTTGTTGTTGCAATTTTTTGCCGCAGACACGCTTAAGAGAGGGGCTTTAATGACAGGAGTAGGGATGCCAACAGAGAAAAAAAAATTTTAAATAAAAATCACCAAATTACAACATAAAAAAACGAAAGAGAGAGAGAGAGTGAGAGAGAGTGAAAGAGATTGAGTGAGAGAACATACAAAATCTGAAACAAAAATAAAACTGAAACGTATTTAATGACAAAAATTCAAATATTTTTTCTCTTGTATGTGTGTGTTTGTTACTCAAACCAGGCAATAGCCTGATTTTATTTTTGATTTCATTTTATTTTTATTTTTTCTGATCTTCTTCTCTTCCTTTTGGCGTATACTTAAATACTGTAGATTTGTTATTGCTAGGGATTGTGTTAATGTTGTGTTGTTGTAAACTGCATGCATTGAATGCATTTTTGTTTGATTTAAAGGTGTACTCTATACTTAGTATAAAATTTGTTACAGGGATTCCCAAATCATATTTTTTTTCTGCATAACCGTTCGCTCTAAAAAATTAATTGAAATAACATTCCTGCAAAGCTGTAGCACGGTTGCATTGATGGCCCATAGTAAGTACAAACTTATCACACTGAAATTGTCATTCCAAAATTAAAATCACTGACCCATGTGTGCTCCCATTAGTCATCAAAAGTTTGTTTGTAGCGACTCAAATGTCCACAACGTCTAGCACCTCTGTGTTTCTACGGTGCTTATCGTGTAGTGTGTGTGATGTTATCATACGCCCATAGCGCTCCGGTATCTATAATGCTATGGCGTTTTCACAATAACTTCTGAGTTCTCCGAGCTCCGTATGTATAATTTGGTAAAAAGTACTAAGGAGTGAGAAATGAAATGCTTTGCAAAAGAAACTTTTGTTCGAAAACCCAGCATTGGATGCCTATTGCTCTAGCACACGATCAGCATATATACGGCATTGTAAAATAGTATGGAAAATATAGAACTTATGCCACACATTTCTGCTGTAAACTTCATTGGTAGTCTGTCTTAGTTATTTTAGTATAGTGAGGACTACAAACGTGCTTCTCACACCACCTATGTTGTGTGTGTTAATTTTATCAGTAAAAGGCAATGCCGAACGACAGATTTTTTAGAAACTTTTCATGAGAGAAAATCATCACATCTCCATGGACAAACGATAGAACACACCTCACACCTACACTTAATACCCGACCGCTCAATGCATGGTCACGGTGGGTATTATTTTAAAGTAAAAAATGAAATGAGAAGATAGCGTGACAGTATTATGTCAGTTATTGAAAGGAAAAAGAATAGCAAAAGAAAGGCTCATAAACCCCGAAGGTAGTTCAAAATCGGATAAATTTTGATACAACCAGAAAGCTTTTTAAAGCCTATAAATAGGGGTTGCGAATCTATGCCACACTCATAGTCTTTTTTGAAAATGTCTTTTAAAAAGATTAACTGATGTACTGTGGTTTTGCCAGATCGGAATACTTCTTGAAAATCTTTGGTCATTTGTAACCATTTTGTTACATAAGTAAAGTTATGGCTGTTTAGTTCAGACCCTTTAATCTTTCTTTGTAGGCATGTGTCATTATTATTTTTATTGAATAATGAAGTGCAACATCACATCTGTCCTCATTGCGTTTAGAAGTTCCGTTGCATAGGCTCTTTATTATTTCCATTCGACTTCAAGTTACCACTTTTATTTGGGAATCCCTTTTATGCAACCAAAAACAAAAACAAAACAAAAAAAACGAAAACAATCCCTACATGCACAATTATTTGTCTGTGACAAGATGTTAAGGACTTGCAAATTCGCGTCATGCTTCAGAAGCAAGCTTCCTCACCTGTCTGGCGTTGGGCTTAGTAGTCTGCATTAAATTACAGTGACGAAGTAAACTGAGATTGATGACGAGGAGGAGGCGGAGGAGGAGAAGGAGGAGAAGTAAGAGAGCATTAAATTTGCATGCAGCCAGGCAAACATGATGCAGGCAGTCTTCGTGTTTCCTTGTAACATTTAATGCGGGTTTCAAAAAAGGGAAGTTTGGCAACAAAAATTTCTTTCTGATTTTTTTTTCTTCTACTTTTTTACTCGCTATTCTCTTAACATCTTTTGTATAACCTTCAATTTTTTTTTCCAGCCTTAAGTTTTTTTATTTTGTTGTTTTTGCTTTTGTTTTTTAAGAAATTTTGAGGAGAATTTTTTTTTGAACATTTTATAGGAGATGGAAGGAAAAAAGGTAAACAAAAAGAGAGAGAGAGCAACCAGAGAACATCAGGTAGTCACTTTCCGGTTAACTGCAGCATTAAAAGATGTTGAGTTTCCGTTATATTTGAATTTTCTTTCTGTTACAGTTACTTTTACCTTTACGAATACAAACAAACAAATGACAAACAAATCAAAGAAGAAAAAAAACATTGATGGACCGACCCTAAAATGTTTTTGTTTTTCTTCTTTTTTTTTGCCAAAACTTTCAAGTGCAAAGCAAAAGTAGACATACAAAGTAATTCGAAGGGAAGAAAAAAGAAAAACGAAAAAAAGGTCCAAAATGAAACAGGCAGGCAGGCAGGCAGGCCGTAATAACGTCTAATGAACTTCAAAAAAAGATGTTGAATGTCTGCTTTAGTTTGAAAACAACACTTGTCATCTTTATGTCTTTCTATGACCCATCAACCATCATTAGAATCGGAAACATAATGAAGATTGTCAACGTCATCATCACATACAATATTAAACCAATGCTTTGCCAAAAAAAAAAAAAAAAAAAAACAACCGTCATGCCCAACTTGTCAGTATGCAGTGCCATAAAATGGGTTGCTTTTTTACGTTTGTTTTTGTTGTGAAAAGCCCGTCCAAGAAACTTGAAATGCATACCCACCCACACCCTTTAAAATCCTTTATCCTTTTGTGCAGACTCCTTTCCGAGCAAAAAGGAAAAAATGCAACCGTTAGGGACTCGAATGCTTCCAAAAAAAAAAAAAAAAAAAAAAAAAAAGAGAAAACAACGAAAAAAAACCAAATAAAATCCTCCGACCAAAAAAAAAAAAACGAGAAATTGCTTAAAAATGAAAGAAGAAGTCACTTCAAATCTGTTTTTATTATTATTATTGCTGTTGTTGCATGCAACATTTCAAATCGTACCAACAGTAATAAAGAAAATATCTGTCAAAACCAATCATTTGCAATTCTTCCCAAAAAAAAAAAAAAAAAAAAAAAACGAAGAGAAAACAAAGAATAATTCTTCCAACAAAGACTGCGTTATTGTACGAAATGAACTTCAAAAACATTCGAAACAGGATGGGGGAATGGATAATGAGTTTTTATATTATTGAGGCAGCTTTAAGAGGAGGGTTCATATGAAATGCATATGAAATTTTGTAATTTCAATTCAAAAACATTTTTTTTTGTAATTTAAACGCATTTAAAGACGGCCTTTTCAATGCTGCACTTGACTTGGTAAACTTTTTTAAGTTCCCATCCAGATAGAGTTCAAGTCATAATTGCACCATAGTGCATCTGCAATCCATATTTTTCACTGCGCTATCCTTGGTCAATTTTATGCTAGTTTAGCAGGAAGGACTTGCTTTTGAAGAAGGCGTATAAAGCTCACGAAATCCCCATAGTCTAGTAGGCAGTGCGTTGGCTTTTTAGATGTGGAAAGTCAAATGACAGATCACACAATCTGAAGTACAACGAAATATGAAAGAAATTACAATTTCATGCCCAGAGCCTGCTATGCACTCAGGCGTTTCTTAGGTTCCAAATATGGGTTGAGATGATTCATTCTTATTGTCCCAGAATCTACATGTTGGGCTCAAGACAATCCTCATTCTGAATAAGTGTACTCTGAGTCCACAAAGTCGCCTTTTAAAGACTGTTTACCAACCTTAAATTATTCCTGGTTAGTCTAATGCGTGACTCAAACTTCTTTTCTTGTTATTTGCCAACAAAAATATTGATTGAGCCCTCATTCCGGTAGTTCCTTTTCGCTGAACTCAGCAATTAAACAATAACGTTGTTCACTCCATAGTGTTGTCAACGGCTTAGATGAGAGTTATGGTCAACAATGGTCATAATGACAGCAAAACTGGTAATAAGCAAGGACTAAAGGCCTAAGAGCATAAACTAAACAGGTAATCGTATAGCTTTTCGCATTTCAGCAGTATGGTAAAGTGAAATACACATGAGCAATCATCATTCTCACCATCACTTGGTGGACATAATTTTGTAACAAAGCAAATGCTACGTTGTCCGAGATCAATAATTTTTTATTTGCAAATGAGGGAACATCCTATAGAACAGGATGTAAAAGGGATTGACAAGAAATGTCCAAGAGACAGAACATTGTCACTGGCATTGCCTTGGCTCTTGGCAAATATTATTTTAATTTTATCGGTTATATCACTTGCAATTATTATCGCAATTATCGATAAACCCCATCATAACATATGCACAACGGTAAATTATAAATTCTTTGTATTATTATTACGCACTTATTAAGTAAATATCGGTGGTGGCCTCATTATATTTTTTCAACACAAAAATATTCTTTTTTTTTTCTTCGATTGTTACAATCGAAAATACGAAAAGCAACAACAGCAGCAACAATACGAAATTTCTTATCAGTACAACAACAAGAGCCATACATACATTCAACTAAACCGTGACACAATCTCAAGAATGTGTAGCAACAACAAAAATCGATTTTTTTTTTGTTTTTGTTATTATATTTGCTCAATATCTCTGGTTTTGCTCGTTCAATTGAATTTATCAGTTAAAAATTTCGTCAATCAATGCAATCAATTCTTTTTTTTTATATGCAATAACAACAACAGCAGTCCAATAACAACAACAGTACAACAACATCAAAATAAAAATGACAAAAATATGTGTGAAGCAATTCATTGCAATTCAATGTTTTGTGCAACACACAAAANNAAAAAAAAAAAAAAAAAAAAAAAAAAAAAAAAAATTAATTTTTATTGCGAATTGATGAAGACATCAATCGTCCATGATGACATCAATCGCAATTGATTGACTACATAGTGTATGACTTCAGAAAAGGGTTGTTTCTGGTTTTATTTTGTTTTGATAAGAAAATTCATTTAAAAACCCACGAAACTACGAAATAATTTTTAATTCAATTTCTTTTCGTTTTTTTTGTGCGTTAATTTTCAGAATAAAATCATCACGTGCTACACCCGTTCCTTCGACTCGACGCACTTACAGTGAAGACGATTTGAATTGTGCTCTACAGGACATCATATCCGGTAAATTGGGTACCCGAAAAGCAGCCGTACAATACAATGTACCACGTTCGACGCTGCGCAATAAGATCTACAAGTTGACCGCCGAAGCGAAACGTAATAACGAACCGGCCCCACCCGAGCTATTGCAACTGCAGCAAGAGCTGGAAAAGGAGATGTCCGGCGATGAGGACGATGTGGAGAGCAATGCGTCGACACCACAACCGGAAGATGCAGTTGTAAGGCTTATTCCGACACCGAATATTTTAAAGAAATTATGCACCAACAATGGTGACGGCACGGAAGTGGTTTACGATGCCGAAGAGCATGTGCTGTTGCATCGTTCACCCAAGCCGGCGCATATAGAATCGTCGAAACCTCAAACATGTGAGTCGACGGCTGTAAGCGATCTCACCACAACTCAAGCCCCCCAAGTACCAGCTTTAGATGCCGCATTGCCACTTTTGTTGCGAACACTTTTACTGTCCGACAAAGGTATACGTGAGCTCTTCAGTGCTCTGCTGTCCAGCAATTTAAAAGATTTACTGTTGGGCACTACAGCGGCGACGACCAGCAGTGCGGCAACGCTTAGTAGCAGTGAGAATTTGAATAGCAACCTTAATAATGGTAATCAACAACAGCAGGACTACCGTTCACTCTTGCAGCTGTTATTGCAACAACAACAGCAGCAGCAACAACAACAGCAGCAACCGACTTCATATGGTACCGGCCGCCGTTTACCAAAGTCTGATACACCCGAAACGAATTCTTCTGTGGATCCTAATGAGGCCTGCGATGATCCCGCGGCCATATTGAAAATTCCGTCCTATACACCGGTGGCAGGACCTTCGAACTCCTTGGGTGCCAGCAGTTCCCGTGCATCGCCCGCTCTTCTGTGTCACAGCAATAGCAACAGCAATTCAAATCGCAATGGTAACAGTCCGGATCCATTGCTTTTGGCGGCCGCTGTACAAAAGCAGTTTAGCAGTAAAAATCTTTCCGTAACCCCTCCCTTAATGCACACGAGAGTCGACGGCAGTCCCTCTCCCCAAACATTGCGCATGAGTGATGTTATAGCCAATAGCATACATCGCACTATGAACGAACAGGCCAACAAGGAGGCCGCCTCGGTTTCACTGCTTAACTTTACTACAGCAGCTGAAGCGGAACGAAACCATGCTCTAGCACTGGGGAATGATTATAAAAAGCCTACAATTTCGGTGGTGAAAAATATAGGCGGCACAGATACCTCACGATTTGGTGCGGCTCCAAATCTATTGGCAGCCGCTCAACACCACCATCATTCGGCTCATCTGCAGCATTCGCACCACCAGCATCATCTAAGTCGCCAAGAAGCTGCTGCTTTGGCGGCCGGCAAAGGTACGCGACCAAAACGTGGTAAATATCGCAACTATGATCGTGATAGTCTAGTTGAAGCCGTCAAAGCAGTACAGCGTGGTGAAATGTCAGTCCACCGAGCGGGCAGTTATTATGGTGTGCCCCACTCTACACTGGAGTATAAGGTTAAGGAGCGTCATCTAATGAGGCCACGCAAACGTGATCCCAAACCACAACCCGGCTTAGATGGCTCTAGCAGTAGTTCAAAAACAAATGCCAACATTCCTGGAAACCTTTCCACTAAGGCGCTAAACACCGCCAATAATAACTTAAAATTAACTAGTGGATCGGGTATTAAAAATAATAATGGTTCTGGTACAAACGCCGCTAACTTTGCGAGTAGTAATGCTAATGGCTTAAAACTGTCTATATTCGAATCCAATTTGCAGCATTTACCGTATAGTCCCCAGTTGTTTTGGCCTCATAACCAGGCAGCCTTTGGTCAACTTCAAATGGATTTTAATCGCAATACGACAGCACCCTCAGCCGCCTCACCAACAGACACCAGCTCAGACATACTAAAGAATCATATGCAACGGTATCAGGATAGCACCACCAACTCCTCCAACGGTCCTAGTCCGGTCTCAAGTCCGGTGCTCTCAGGTCAAGATATAAATCGTGCCCGAGAACTGTACGAAAGCAATGCTGCCAACGGCGCTTCGTTTCTAGATGGCATCATACGCAAGAGCCTCGATCGCAAAACAAACGAAGTGAATGCGGCCAGTACTAGTGCTTCATCTGGAGGTGGGGTTTTGCTCGACCAGCTGCTGATGAAGAAAACACCTTTACCCTTTACCAATAATCGCAATAATGAATTTAACACCAGTATCTCACCCTCACCGATGGCGGCGCTCAAACGATCCGGTAGTCCTTTGTCGCTGGGCAGCAGCTCTACGATAAAACGAGAACGTTGCTCACCGCATAGTGCTGCCAGCGATGATGACGAGACCTCACATAGCGGCTTAGATGAGAGTTATGAGAATAATAACAATAATAACAACAGCAAAACTGGTAATGGCCAAGGACTAAAGACCTTGGGCATAAGCCAAACACGTAGTCGTGTAGCTTCCCGCGATTCCAACTCCGAAACGGACAATAGCAGTATAAGAAGTGAAATACATATGAGCAATCATCATCACCATCAGCATCCAGCTACTGGGCATCCTAACAATATCAATAATTTAATGGATATAAATGGCGGTGGCGGTGGTGGTGGTGTTAGTGGCAGTGGCGGTGGAGGTGGCGGTGTTACTGTCAAAACTGAAATTCCTAATCATGAAACCACGAGCACCTCTATACTACAAGAGAAACTCTCACAAATCAAGGCCGAACAACAAGAGAATGAAGAAAATTTATAGAAGCGAATCCATTATGCAGCAAAGGCAAGAGAGATTGGCAGTATAAATTTAAGTGGTGGCTCTGTATACTTTTATGAAGATCAACACTTGGCTAACCATCACCAACATCATCACCACCACCATAACCACAACCAGCATCTGCAGCAGCAGCAACAACAACACCAACAACAACGTATGCCGCAACAACAGCCGTATAACTGGTATGAGCCAACAACACCATATCACACTCATAGCCAATGGTATGGTGCAGAAGTGCTTAATAGCCTGGGCCCAGGACAAGGTGGTAATGAAACTTTAGCTAATAACTATTACAGTTACTGAATTTAAACAAAAAACAAACAATAACAACAACAACAACAACAATATATGAAATGATATGCAAACATATATAAAATAGAATACAAAAGAAAAGAAAAAATGTGAAAAGAATAAGCGACAACAAAAAATGTCTAGTAAAATTAAGTTAAAGAGCAAAAATAGAATAAATAATAAGAAGAAGAAAAGAAGAAAGAAGGAGAAAGTAAAAGAGAGGAATTAGTCAAAATTTTTTTGTTTATTATTTAATTTTTATTTTTTTTTTTTATATAAATATATATATACATACATATAGTACATATACATATACATACATACTTATATATTAATATGTATGTTGTATATAAATTAAGTAAAAAATAAACAAAAGAAAAAAACCCACAAAAATATTATTTAGTTAAAGAAAAGAAAAAACAAAAAAAAAAAAAAGCAACAACAAAAACAAAAACAAAATAAAATTAAAGTTTTAAAATAAAAAAATAATACAAACATACACACATATTAATAAAACAAAATACCTTTAAAAGAGAGAGAAAGAGAGAGAGAGAACGAAAGAGAGATTATTATAAAAAAAATAAAATAAAAAGAAAGGCAAATAAAAAAGGAATGCAAAATTGTATAGTCAATGAAAAAAAAAAAACAAAGAGAACACAAATCGGTAATTATTTATAAAGAATTTGAATTGAAAACCATTACAATAACAATAACAATAACTTTCTAATTAATTTTAATGCTCTTTCAAAACAAAACAAAACAAAACAAAACTCTCTTAAATCTTAATTTTGTTAACGTGTGTGTGTTCTTTTTGTTTCCCTTACTGTTTATGTTTGTCTTTTTACATTACTTTTCCTTTGTTTTTTTATTGAAATTATAATGATTTTATCTGATCATACGGATCGTCTGTCTTCTCTTTAATTTTGTTTTTTGACAATCGACATATAAGAAAATCAAATCTTTTAAAGAAAGTAAACAAAACAAACAAACAAACAAACAAACAAATAATCATAATAATAATAGGCACTTGTACAAACTAATTAATAATAATGATAATAACAATGAAAATAAATGAATTTTGTTTTTTTTTCCTTTAATATACAATACAATATACATACAAACATACACATATAAAGAGGAAAACAACAATAATTATTTAAACTAAACAGAACAATAATAATTATACGATAATTTAAATGTTAAAAAAAAGCAGAAATTAATTATAATTAACACAAACAACAACAACAACCACAAAAACAACAAAAACAAAAACAGACAAAATAAATCAAACATATAATTTATAACTAAACTATAAACACATACATCCATACATAGGTACATATGAACATTATAATTACGTATACAACAATAATAACAAATACAAAATGAATTGAATCAAAATAAAATTTTAAAAAATTTTCGTTTCTATAACATTATACATACATACATACATACAACAGCAACAACAATACTTTATTATCATTTTTTTTTTATTTTTAATATAATAATACTCTCACTCTCATTACAATTACAAAAATTCAAAAAGAGCCTAAGAAAACATTTGAAAACATAAACAGAACACAACAACAATTATCTAATTCAGTAAACGGTAAAAAGAAAACTAACAACAAACAAAGACATGAAATAGTCAAGACTTTAACCTGTTTACACAGCCAAGACAAAACCCATAAAATATAATTAAAACCGTAAATAAAAACTTATTCTCAACCAATATATTCAATAACAACAACAACAACAACAACAACTGCAAACAAAACAAAATAAACAAACAACAGCCAGCTACAATAATTCTAAGTTCTAAAAATATAACAGTTTTAAATGAAATTTTTGCATTGCATTAACCACCAACACATTTAAGACGTGTGAATTAAAAGCAACATGTTTAATTCTTTAATGAAAAAAAAATTGGGAATTCTGTTTCATAATTATAAAGTTATTTGCTATTATTTCCTAATAATATCAGCAACATTGCACGAATATTTGCATATTTTTCATTACAACATGTTCCTAAACATTTCTGTAAAATATTATGTTTCATATTTTTGTAACATTTTATAATTCTGACCTTTTTTCTATTACTCCTCTTAAGATCGTGCAGCTTTCACAAAGCATTTCTGATTTGTTTAAAAAAAATTAAATATTTTCTATTTCTCTAATAAAAATTTTAAATATGAGTTGAAAACTATAATCAAATAATTAAATGTTTGCAATAGTATTTATTGCACCACTTGTTTTTCCACAAAAATTTATGTTAAACATGTTGCTGGATATAATTCTTCTAAAAATAAGAAAAATATTTCAATAATTGAATTTCATTTAAATTTCAACATGTTGCAGAAATAAATTTTACAATCTTCATTGCAACATGTTGCCCAATTTACTATGCAATTTCACTGTTTAAACTGTTATATTTTCCTACAATAGTTACATAATAATAACCAACAAACAACATCAACAACAATAAAAGCAATAAAAATAACAACAACAACAACAACAATATCCGATCAATTTATATATTGTATGTTTCAAATATATAATATATAAATAATACAATAAACAAAAATAATAGCAAAATAAATTAACTCCCCGCCCCCCCAAACAATAAAATATAAACAAAATTTCAAGATTCAAAATTCAAAACTCCAAATTTAAAGCAGATAACAAAATTCACAAAACCAAAAAAGAAAAAATCAATAAAAATTATTTCAAATTTCATTTGTTTTTTTTCTTTAATTTTTAATTAAAAAGAACATTTTATGATTTTTAGACAACCGAAAAAAAAAATAAAAGTTTAGTTTTAACAAATGAAAACGGAAATCAATAAACAAAGCTGCCTTCAAATTTTACAAAATAAATAAAAATAAAAAAAAAATTAAAGAAAATAATATTTAAATAAACAAAGAAAAAATTAAAAACTATTCAGAACTCAAAACAAAAATAATAAAAAAAAGCACACAAAATATCAACCAAAAAAAAATAAAAATAATAATTTTAAATAAACTCCTTACCGGTTATTCTCCTACCAATTTTTCAATTTTATTTTATAATTTTCGAAAACTCTTTAAAGCACTCTACCTTTTGGCTTAAAAAAAAAACAAAAACAATGAGAAATTCTTTGTAAAAATTTTGGAAATAAATATTAAAAATTAATGTTTGGCTTAAACAAAAATTAAAATAAATTTAATGAAAATGTATACATAAATTTTGACATATTAACTATTATATTTAAAGGTAAATAAAAAAAGAAAAAAATTTAAATTTAAATTTAAAAAAAAAATATTTAGGCTTATGAAAATCAAAAAAAAATGAAAATATTACAGA
The DNA here is from genome assembly GCA_005959815.1 of Sarcophaga bullata. NCBI lineage: Eukaryota > Metazoa > Arthropoda > Insecta > Diptera > Sarcophagidae > Sarcophaga > Sarcophaga bullata. The sequence goes on along the minus strand of QOCX01000028.1, from coordinate 834,213 downwards.
CAAAATCAAATAAAAATGGAAAAACAAAAAAATAAATAAATATTATAAATATATATGTGTGTGTCTTTATTATCGCGTATACCTCAAAAAAAATATTAATATATATATATATTATGGAAATTTAAAATTTAAAAAGAAAACCGACAAAAAAAAACATTATGATTTTTCTTTTTGAAAACCAAAACCTCTCCAAAATAAAAATTATAAAAAGAATACAAAATCATATTAAAAAAAAAATTTATCAAAATTTCTAAAACTTTTGTAAAAACTGAGTCAAAATCTAACAACCAAAACAAAATAAAGAACCTCTAAAAAATTTATTTAATATAAAAAAAAAAGAAATTCTTCAAATTAAATGTACCTTAAAAAAATATTTTGTGTGCTAGTTTAGTAAGTGTCAAAAACCCAAGTAATTAATGCATAACAAAAATTAAATATTATTAACAAAATTATACGATATTATTAAAATTAAACAAAGGAAAAATAAAACACAAAATTAGCTAATAAATAAACAAAAAAAAACACAATTAAATATTTAAATGTTTTGTAACAAAAAATGTATGGAAATTTAAAAAAAAAATAAAAAAATAATCAAACAAAAATTTTTCAATAAACACTAACCAATAAAATTTTTCAAAACAAAAAATAAAATAAAATATGTGCCATATATTGAGAAAAATATTACACATAAATTTCCTTAAATAAAATTTTTTAAATAAATTTAATTCCAGCTAGCATAGCATAGCTAGCTATGCTAACTTAGCTAGATAATCCAACATTTCTTTGCTTAATCGTAAATTTTTATCAAAAACTTTTTCTTTAACTTCTCTTTAGTAAAATATGCGGGCTGTTTAAGAAAAGTAATCTCTTATTGGTTAGTGTTGCTAATGAAAATAAATTAAATTTAAAAAAAAAACACATAAATTTTCGGCATAATTTATTATACATATTTAGATCTACATATTAAAAAATAAATTATTACATCAAAAAACAAAAACAAAAAACAACAAAACAAACATGAAATTTATATCAAAAATATTATCAAAATTAAATAATAATAAAAAAAAAACATAAATTATGAATGTCGTGGTCATATTATGGTATAAACTAAAAAAAAACAAAAACAAAAAAAACAAACACATAAATTTAACAATATTTGGTAGAATTCCAGTCAAGAAAACAACAAGAAAAGAATTTAAGGAAATTAAAATTAAATTATTATATTAAACAAAACAAATAAGAAAAACAAAACAATATTTATTATTGCTAATTTTATGGTATTTTGAAACATAAAAGATAAAGAAATGAAAACAAAAACAAAAACAAAAACAAAAAAAATATATATTTATTATATACACATTAGACACTATCTGTGATTTTTAATCCAAAATTTTTTGATGAAAATTTTCTAAATAAAATATATTACAACAAAAAATAATATATTTAAATTATAAACAAACAAACAACATAATAATAACAAACAAACAAAATTATTATTAAACCAATAACAAAAAAAAAAAGAAAAAGAAAAGAAAAAAGTAAAGAAAAACAATAAACCATGCAATTGAATTATTAAGGAATTAAAAATAATAACTTAGCAAATAATTATTATTACAAATAATAATAATAATAATATAATAAACAAATTAATTAATAACACGCTTGTAAGCGTAAAAAGGAATATATAAAAAAAAATATATTAAAATAATGATCGGATTATAATATAATAAATACAGCAACAAAACAACAATATAAAATATATTATGTATACTAGAATTAACTGTAAAACCAACAACATTAATTTTAACAAAGCAAAAAGAATGCAATTTTCAAAAATTTTTCCAAAAAAAAAATTCAAATAAAAAGGGTTTTTGCCTATAGAGAACTCATGGATACATGTTGTTAAACATTTGTTGCTGACAGCATTCTAGGCATAATTTAAGTAAGAGAATTTTTTTTGTTTTCAAATAAAATTTGTAATAACGAATAAATATTCAAACATTCTTCTAAAATGTAAAAGATATAAATATTAGTATTGCAACATATTCAAAATGTGTTTTAAATCAAATGATCATGTTTATGGTAATTTCCTAATGTTGCTAGCAACATTACTCATACGAAAGCTGAATTGAAAATATGGTATTGTCATTTAACTCTATTTTAATTTTAAAAAATATATAAAAACAATTCAATTATATTCCGTAATCGAAAATACTTAAATAAACAATTTTTCATCAACATGTTGTTAGACAAATTCAAAATTTCTTTTTCCAATTCAAAATTTAAAAAAATAGGTTAAAACGGAAAATAGAAAAAACGGTTTATAGTAATAAATAATAATTGAAGAATTGAATTGTTGCCAGCAACTTGTTTATAAACATATAGAGAGGCAAAAACTCTTTTAAAAAAAATAATATTTCATTGACTTTTCTACTTCCAACAAATGAAAATAACACAAATCAAATCAAATCAAAACAATATCAACCATATTTTGCTATATTTTGGATGTATTTATTTTATATTTAATAATAATAATAAACTCTGTCTATACACTGAGAAAAATGCCATGTTAAATCTTAAGAACACTAAAGCTTGGCCTTGTCATTGAAAAGAGAAAAAGTTTTTAAAAGCAAAATTCAAATAAGATATGAGAACTACCCTTTTTAGACAAACCAACCAATAAAATTAACACAACAATTTTATTTTTAATTTTTTAAATAAAAACGGAAAAGTTATAAAAAAAATGTTCAAAATAAACTCATAAATATGAAATGACACAACTTATTAAAATCTAATTAAAGAAAACAAACAAAGAATAAAACTTAAAATAAATAAAATAAAAAAAAAAACAATATTAAAAGTGCAATTATGTGGAATATTTTCTTAAATTCGAATAAGAATTAATTATTACTGCTAATAAAGAAAATGTATAAATATATAATTAATAAAAATTATTTAATTTTTTATGGCCCAATTTGTTATACAATTAAAAAAAAAAACAGTTTAACAGTTTGCAACTTAAATTTTATAGAAAAACGTTTGCCGTATAATTAAATAAATAAATTTATTTAATAATTCAAATTTATTATATGACAACTATTCAAATGTTATTTTTTGTTTGATTGATTTCAATTAAATTTTTTTTAATTATTTTAATTTTAATTTAAAATTTAAAAATGAATGCAACATTCAAATTTTTTTTAATTTTTATTTTACATTTTCACTAATTTAACGTTCAATTATTTTTTTATTTCTTTTTTATAAATTTCATTATTTAATTTGTGTATTTTTGTTTCAACTTTTACCATAAATTAATAATTTTTTTTTTAAGTTTCACCAAGTTATTTTCGTATTATATATATTATTTGTTTATTTTTATTTTAATTAATTAATTTGTTTGTTTCTTCTTTTTTTTTTATAATTCTGTTTTACTATTTTAATATTTTTAAAAAATATCCACATAATTGCACTTTTAATATTGTTTTTTTTTTTTATTTATTTTTAAGTTTTATTCTTTGTTTGTTTTCTTTAATTAGATTTTAATAAGTTGTGTCATTTCATATTTATGAGTTTATTTTGAACATTTTTTATAACTTTTCCGTTTTTATTTAAAAAATTAAAAATAAAATTGTTGTGTTAATTTTATTGGTTGGTTTGTCTGTAGTTTCCATATTTATTGCTCTTTATAAATTTTTCTCTTTTCAATGACAAGGCCAAGCTTTAGTGTTCTTAAGATTTAACATGGCATTTTTCTCAGTGTATAGACAGAGTTTATTATTATTATTAAAATATAAAATAAAATACATCCAAAATATAGCAAAATATGGTTGATATGTTTTGATTTGATTTGATTTGTGTTATTTTCATTTGTTGGAAGTAGAAAAGTCAATGAAATATTATTTTTTTAAAAGAGTTTTTGCCTCTCTATATGTTTATAAACAAGTTGCTGGCAACAATTCAATTCTTCAATTATTATTTATTACTATAAACCGTTTTTTCTATTTTCCGTTTTAACCTATTTTTTTAAATTTTGAATTGGAAAAAGAAATTTTGAATTTGTCTAACAACATGTTGATGAAAAATTGTTTATTTAAGTATTTTCGATTACGGAATATAATTGAATTGTTTTTATATATTTTTTAAAATTAAAATAGAGTTAAATGACAATACCATATTTTCAATTCAGCTTTCGTATGAGTAATGTTGCTAGCAACATTAGGAAATTACCATAAACATGATCATTTGATTTAAAACACATTTTGAATATGTTGCAATACTAATATTTTATATCTTTTACATTTTAGAAGAATGTTTGAATATTTATTCGTTATTACAAATTTTATTTGAAAACAAAAAAAATTCTCTTACTTAAATTATGCCTAGAATGCTGTCAGCAACAAATGTTAACAACATGTATCCATGAGTTCTCTATAGGCAAAAACCCTTTTTTTGAATTTTTTTTTGGAAAATTTTTGAAAATTGCATTCTTTTTGCTTTGTTAAAAATAATGTTGTTGGTTTTACAGTTAATTCTAGTATACATAATATATTTTATTTTGTTGTTGTTGCTGTATTTATTTATATTATAATCCGATCATTATTTTAATATATTTTTTTTATATATTTCCCTTTTTACGCTTACAAGCGTGTTATTAATTAATTTGTTTATTATATTATTATTATTATTATTTTGTAATAATAATTATTTGCTAAGTTATTATTTTTAATTCCTTAATAATTCAATTGCATGGTTTATGTATCCATTCTCTTTACTTTTTTCTTTTCTTTTTCTTTTTTTTTTTGTTATTGGTTAATAAAATTTTGTTTGTTTGTTATTATTATGTTGTTTGTTTGTTATAATTTAAATATATTATTTTTTGTTGTAATATATTTTATTTAGAAAATTTTCATCAAAAAATTTTGGATTAAAAATCACAGATAGTGTCTAATGTGTATATAATAAATATATATTTTTTTTGTTTTTGTTTTTGTTTTGTTTCATTTCTTTATCTTTTATGGTTCAAAATACCATAAAATTAGCAATAATATAATATGTTTTGTTTTTCTTATTTGTTTTGTTATATATATAATTTAATTTTAATTTCCTTAAATTCTTTCTTGTTGTTTTCTTGACTGATAATTCTACCAAATATTGTTTAAATTTATGTGTTTGTTTTGTTTTTGTTTTGTTTTTTTTTAGTTTATACCATAATATGACCACGACATTCATAATTTATGTTTTTTTTTATTATTATTTATTTTGATAATATTTTTGATATAAATTTCTGTTTGTTTGTTTGTTTTTTTGTTTTGTTTTTTGATGTAATAATTTATTTTTAAATGTAGATCTAAATATGTATAATAAATTATGCCGAAAATTATGTGTTTTTTTTTTAAATTTAATTTATTTTCATTAGCAACACTAACCAATAAGAGATTACTTTTCTTAAACAGGCCGCATATTTTACTAAAGAGAAGTTAAAGAAAAGTTTTTGATAAAAATTACGATTAAGCAAAGAAATGTTGGATTATCTAGCTAAGTTAGCATAGCTAGCTATGCTATGCTAGCTGGAATTAAATTTATTTAAAAATTTATTTAAGGAAATTTATGTGTAATATTTTTCAATATATGGCACATATTTTATTTTATTTTTTGTTTTGAAAATTTTATTGGTTAGTGTTTATTGAAAATTTTTGTTTGATTATTTTTTTATTTTTTTTTTAAATTTCCATACATTTTTGTTACAAAACATTTAATATTTAATTGTGTTTTTTTTTGTTTATTTATTAGCTAATTTTGTGTTTTATTTTTCCTTTGTTAATTTTAATAATCGTATAATTTGTTAATAATATTTAATTTTTGTTATGCATTAATTACTTGGGTTTTGACACTTACTAAACTAGCACACAAAATATTTTTTTAAGGTACATTTAATTTGAAGAATTTCTTTTTTTTATATTAAATAAATTTTTTAGAGGTTCTTTATTTTGTTTTGGTTGTTAGATTTTGACTCAGTTTTTACAAAAGTTTTAGAATTTTGATAAATTTTTTTTTTAATATGATTTTGTATTCTTTTTATAATTTTTATTTTGGAGAGGTTTTGTGTTTCAAAAGAAAAATCATAATGTTTTTTTTTGTCGGTTTTCTTTTTAAATTTTAAATTTCCATAATATATATATATATTAATATTTTTTTTGAGGTATACGCGATAATAAAGACACACACATATATATTTATAATATTTATTTTTTTGTTTTCCATTTTTATTTGATTTTGTCTGTAATATTTTCATTTTTTTTGATTTTCATAAGCCTAAATATTTTTTTTAATTTAAATTTAAATTTTTTTCTTTTTTTATTACCTTTAAATATAATAGTTAATTGTCAAAATTTATGTATACATTTTCATTAAATTTATTTTAATTTTTGTTTAAGCCAAACATTATTTTAATATTTTCTAATTTCCAAAATTTTACAAAGATTTCTCATTGTTTTTGTTTTTTTTTTAGCCAAAAGGTAGAGTGCTTTAAAGAGTTTTCGAAAATTATAAATAAAATTGAAAAATTGGTAGGAGAATAACCGGTAAGGAGTTTATTTAAAATATTATTTTATTTTTTTTTTTTTTGGTTGATATTTTGGTGTGTTTTTTTATTATTTTTGTTTTGAGTTCTGAATAGTTTTTAATTTTTTCTTGTTATTTAAATATTATTTTCTTTAATTTTTTTTTATTTTATTATTTTGTAAAATTTGAAGGCAGCTTTGTTTATGATTTCCGTTTTCATTTGTTAAAACTAACTTTTATTTTTTTTTCGGTTGTCTAAAAATCATAAAATGTTCTTTTTATTAAAAATTAAAGAAAAAAACAAATGAATTTGAAATAATTTTTATTGATTTTTTCTTTTTTGGTTTTGTGAATTTTGTTATCTGCTTTAAATTTGAGTTTTGAATTTTGAATCTTGAAATTTTGTTTATATTTTATTGTTTGGGCGGGAGTTAATTTATTTTGCTATTATTTTTGTTTATTGTATTATTTATATATTATATATTTGAAACATACAATATTAAATTGATCGGATATTGTTGTTGTTGTGTTGTTATTTTTATTGCTTTTATTGTTGTTGATGTTGTTTGTTGGTTATTATTATGTAACTATTGTAGGAAAATATAACAGTTTAAACAGTGAAATTGCATAGTAAATTGGGGCAACATGTTGCAATGAAGATTGTAAATTTATTTTCTGCAACATGTTTGAAATTTAAATGAAATTCAATTATTGAAATATTTTTCTTATTTTTAGAAGAATTATATCCAGCAACATGTTTAACATAAATTTTGTTGGAAAAACAAGTGGTGCAATAAATACTATTGCAAACATTTAATTATTTGATTATAGTTTTCAACTCATATTTAAAATTTTTATTAAGGAAATAGAAAATATTTAATTTTTTTTAAACAAATCAGAAATGCTTTGTGAAAGCTGCACGATCTTAAGAGGGTAATAGAAAAAGGTCAGAATTATAAATGTTACAAAAATATGAAACATAATATTTTACAGAAATGTTTAGGAACATGTTGTAATGAAAAATATGCAAATATTCGTGCAATGTTGCTGATATTATTAGGAAATAATAGCAAATAACTTTATAATTATGAACAGAATTCCCAATTTTTTTTCATTAAAGAATTAAACATGTGCTTTTAATTCACACGTCTTAAATGTGTTTGGTGGTTAATGCATGCAAAATTTCATTTAAACTGTTTATATTTTAGAACTTAGAATTATTGTAGCTGGCTGTTGTTTGTTTATTTTGTTTTGTTTGCAGTTGTTGTTGTTGTTGTTGTTGTTATTGAATATATTGGTTGAGAATAAGTTTTTATTTACGGTTTTAATTATATTTTATGGGTTTTGTCTCTGGCTGTGTAAACAGGTTAAAGTCTTGACTATTTCCATGTCTTTGTTTGTTGTTAGTTTTCTTTTTACCGTTTACTGAATTAGATAATTGTTGTTGTGTTCTGTTTATGTTTTCAAATGTTTCTTAGGCTCTTTTTGAATTTTTGTAATTGTAAATGAGAGATGAGAGTATTATTATATTAAAAAAAAAAAATGATAATAAAGTATTGTTGTTGCTGTTGTATTGTATGTATGTATGATATAATGTTATAGAAACGAAAATTTTTTAAAATTTTTATTTTGATTCACATTCATTTTGTTATTTGTTATTATTGTTGTATACGTAATTATAATGTTCATATGTACCTATGTATGGATGTATGTGTTTATAGTTTAGTTATAAATTATATGTTGATTTTATTTTGTCTTTTGTTTTGTTGTTTTTGTGGTTGTTGTTGTTGTTTGTGTTAATTATAATTAATTTCTGCTTTTTTAACATTTAAAATTATCGTATAATTTTATTGTTCTGTTTAGTTTAAATAATTATTGTTGTTTTCCTTTTATATGTGTATGTTTGTATGTATATTGTATTGTATATTAAAGGAAAAAAAACAAAATTCATTTATTTTCATTGTTATATCATTATTATTAATTAGTTTGTACAAGTGCCTATTATTATTATGATTATTTGTTTGTTTGTTGTTTGTTTGTTTTGTTTACTCTTCTTTAAAAGATTTGATTTTCTTATAGTCGATTGTCAAAAAACAAATTAAAGAGAAGACAGACGATCCGTATGATCAGATAAAATCATTATAATTTCAATAAAAAACAAAGGAAAGTAATGTAAAAGACAAACATAAACAGTAAGGGAAACAAAAAGAACACAACACACGTTAACAAAATTAAGATTTAAGAGAGTTTTGTTTGTTTTGTTTTTTTTTGAAAGAGCATTAAAATTAATTAGAAAGTTATTGTTATTGTTATTGTAATGGTTTCAATTCAAATTCTTTATAAATAATTACCGATTTGTGTTCTCTTTGTTTTTTTTTTTTCATTGACTATACAATTTTGCATTCCTTTTTTTTGCCTTCTTTTATTTTATTTTTTTTATAATAATCTCTCTTCGTTCTCTCTCTCTCTTTCCTCCTTCTTTTAAAGGTATTTTTTTATTTAATATGGTGTAGTTTGTATTATTTTTATTTTAAACTTTAATTTATTTTGTTTTTGTTTTGTGTTTTTTTGTTTTTTCTTTTCTTTAACTAAATAATATTTTTGTGGGTTTTTTCTTTTGTTTATTTTTACTTAATTTATATACAACTACATATTATATATAAGTATGTATGTATATGTATATGTACTATAATGTATGTATATATATATTTATATAAAAAAAAAAAAAATTAAAATAATAAAACAAAAAAATTTTGACTAATTCCTCTCTTTTACTTTCTCCTTCTTCTTTCTTTTCTTCTTCTCTTATTATTATTCCTATTTTTGCTCTTTAACTTAATTTTACTAGACATTTTTTGTTGTCGCTTATTCTTTTCACCATTTTTTTTTTCTTTTGTATTCTATTTTATATATGTTTGCATATCATTTCATATATGTTGTTGTTGTTGTTGTTATTGTTTGTTTTTTGTTTAAATTCAGTAACTGTAATAGTTATTAGCTAAAGTTTCATTACCACCTTGTCCTGGGCCAGGCTATTTAAGCACTTGCACCATACCATTGGCTATGGAGTGTGGATATGGTGTTGTTGGCTCATACCAGTTATACGGCTGTTGTTGCGGCATACGTTGTGTTGGTGTTGTTGTTGGCTGCTGCGCAGATGCTGGTTGTGGTTATGGTGGTGGTGGATGATGTTGGTGGATGGTTAGCCAAGTGTTGATCTTCATAAAAGTATACAGAGCCACCACTTAAATTTATACTGCCAATTCTCTTGCCTTTGCTGCATAATGGATTCGCTTCTATAAATTTTCTCATTCTCTTGTTGTTCGGCCTTGATTTGTGAGAGTTTTCTCTTGTAGTATAGAGGTGCTCGTGGTTTCATGATTAGGAATTTCAGTTTTGACAGTAACACCGCCACCTCCACCGCCACTGCCACTAACACACCACCACCGCCACCGCCATTTATATCCATTAAATTATTGATATGTTAGGATGCCAGTAGCTGGATGCTGATGGTGATGATGATGCTCCATATGTATTTCACTTCTATACTGCTATTGTCCGTTTCGGAGTTGGAATCGCGGGAACTACACGACTACGTGTTTGGCTTATGCCCAAGGTCTTTAGTCCTTGGCCATTACCAGTTTTGCTGTTGTTATTATTGTTATTATTCTCATAACTTCATCTAAGCCGCTATGTGAGGTCTCGTCATCATCGCCTGGCAGCACTATGCGGTGAGCAACGTTCTCGTTTTATCGTAGAGCTGCTGCCCAGCGACAAAGGAACTACCGATCGTTTGAGCGCCGCCATCGGTGAGGTGAGATACTGGTGTTAAATTCCATTATTGCGATTATTGGTAAAGGGTAAAGGTGTTTTCTTCATCAGCAGCTGGTCGAGAAAACCCCACCTCCAGATGAAGCACTAGTACTGGCCGCATTCACTGTCGTTTGTTTTGCGATCGAGGCTCTTGCGTAGATGGCCATCTAGAAACGAAGCGCCGTTGGCAGCATTGCTTTCGTACAGTTCTCGGGCACGATTTATATCTGACCTGAGGAGCACCGGACTTGAGACGGACTAGGACCGTTGGAGGAGTTGGTGGTGCTATCCTGATACCGTTCATATGATTCTTTAGTAGGGTCTGCAGCTGGTGTCTGGTGGTGAGGCGGCTGAGCGGTGCTGTCCGTATTGCGATTAAAACCATTTGAAGTGACCCAAAGGCTGGCTGTTATGGGAGGCAAAACAACTGGCGGACTATACGGTAAATGCTGCAAAATTGGATTCGAATATAGAGAACAGTTTAAGCCAATTACATTCCTGACTCGCAAAGTTAGCGGCGTTTGTACCAGAACCATTATATTTTTAATTACCCATCCACTAGTAATTTAAGTTATTATTGACGGTGTTTAGCGCTTAGTGGAAAGCCCGAACCAACCAACGTTTCAGGAATGTTGGCATTTGTTTTTGAACTTACGCATAGAGCCATCTTAAGCACGGGTGTGGTTTGGGATCACGTTGCGTGGCCTCCTGTAGGATGAACGACTCCTTAACCTTAATACTTCCATGTAGGTGGGGCCACACCATGAATAAACTGCCGCTCGGGTGGACTGACATTTCACCACGCTGTACTGGCTTTGGACGCTTCACTAACTACACGACATAGTTGCGATTTTACCACGTTTTGGTCGCGTACCTTTGCCGGCCGCCAAAGCAGCAGCTTCTTGGCGACTGTAGAATGAGCTGGTGGGTGGCGAATGCTGCAGAGAGCCGAATGATGGTCGTGTTGCAGCGGCGCCCAATAGATTTGGAGCCGCACCAAATCGTGAGTACTGTGTCCGCCTATATTTTTCACCACCGAAATTGTAGCTTTTTATAATCATTCCCCACTGTGCTGAGAGCATCGTGTTCGTTCCGCTTCAGCTGCTGTGCTAAGTAAAGTTAAGGCAGTGAAACCGAGGCCGGGCCTCCTTTTGGCCTGTTGTTCATTGCGATGTAACTATTCGGCCTATAAACATCAACCATGCGCAATGCTTGGGGGAGAGGGACTGCCCTCCGAACTCCTCGTGTGCATAAGGAGGGGGTTACGGGAAAGATTTTTACTGCTAAAGGGCTGCTTTTGTACAGCGGCCGCCAAAAGCAATGATCGGACTGTTCATTGCGATTTGAATTGGCTGCTTCTATTGCTGTGACACAGAAGGATAGCGGGCGATGCAACGGGTAAACTGCATGGCACCAACCCAAGGAGTTCGAAGGTCCTGCCACCGCGTGTATAGGACGGAATTTTCAATATGGCCGCGGGATCAGTCCGCAGGCCTCTTAGGATCCACAGAAGAATCGCTTTCGGTGTATCAGACTTTGGTAAACGGCCGTCCGGTAACCATATGAAGATCGGCTTGCCTGCTGTTGTTGTTGCTGCTGCTTGTTCGGTTGTTGCAATAACAGCTGCAAGATGTGAACGGTAGTCCTGCTGTGTTGATTCCATTATTAAGGTGCTATTCAAATTCTCACTGCTACTAAGCGTTGCCGCACTCTGGTGTCGCCGCTGTAGCTGCCCAACAGTAAATCTTTTAAATTTGCGTGGACAGCAGAGCACTGAAGAGCTCACGTATACCTTTGTCGACAGTAAAAGTGTTCCGCAACAAAAGTGGCAATGCGGCATCTAAAGCTGGGACTTGGGGGCTTGAGTTTGGTGAGTCGCTTACAGCCGTCGACTCACATGTTTGAGGTTCGACGATCCTAATAATGCGCGGCTTGGGTGAACGATGCAAACAGCACATGCTCTTCGGCATCGTAAACAAACTTCCGTGCCGTCACCATTGTGTGCATAATCTTTAAAATATTCGTGTCGGAATAAGCCTACAACTGCATCTTCCGGTTGTTGGTGTCGACGCATTGCCCTTCCACACGTCCTTCATCGCCGGACATCTCCTTTTCCAGCTTCTTGCTGCAGTTGCAATACTCCGGGTGGCGGCCGGTCGTATTACAGTTTCGCTTCGCGGTCAACTTGTGATCTTATTGCCAAGCGTCGAACGTGGTACATTGTATTTGTACGGGCTGCTTTTCGGGTACCCAATTTACCGGATATGATGTCCTGTGAGGCACAATTCAAATCGTCTTCACTGAGTGCGTCGAGTCGAAGGAAAACGGGTGTAGCACGTGATGATTTTATTCTGAAAATTAACGCACAAAAAAAAACGAAAGAAATTGAATTAAAAAATTTTTCGTCAGTTTCGGTGGGTTTTTAATGAAATTTTCTTATCAAAACAAAATAAACCAAAACAACAACTTTTCTGAAGTCATATACACTATGTAGTCATCAGTTGCGATTGATGTCATCATGGACCGATTGATGTCTTCATCAATTCGCAATAAAATTTAATTTTTTTTTTTTTTTTTTTTTTTTGTTTGCTTTTTCATTTTGTGTGTTGCACAAAACATTGAATTGCAATGAATTGCTCACACATATTTTTGTCATTTTTTATTTGATGTTGTTGTATGGTTGTTGTTATTGACTGCTGTTGTTTGTTATTGCATATAATAAAAAAAAATTGATTGCATATTGATGACGAAATTTTTAACTGATAAATTCATTGAACGGAGCAAAACCAGAGAGATTGAGCAAATATAATAACAAAAACAAAAAAAAACATTTCGATTTTTGGTTGTTGCTACACATTCTTGAGATTGTGTCACGTTTAAGTTGACATGATAGTATGGCTCTTCGTTGTTGTACTGATAAGAAATTTCGTATTTTGCTGCTGTTGTTGCTTTTCGATTTTCGATTGTAACAACGAAGAAAAAAAAAGAAGTATTTTGTGTTGAAAAATATAATGAGAGCCACCACCGATATTTACTTATAATTGCGTAATAATTAATAAAAGAATTTAGTAATTTTACCGTTGTGCATAGTTATGATGGGGTTTATCGATAATTGCGATAATAATTGCAAGTGATACTAACCGATAAAATTAAAATAATATTTGCAAGAGCCAAGCCAATGCCAGTGGACAATGTTCTGTCTCTTGGACATTTCTTGTCAATACCCTTTTACAATCTTCTCATCTTTTT
>QOCX01000028.1:809470-820565 GCA_005959815.1 Sarcophaga bullata | reverse complement strand
TGCAAATATTTATTGACATACAAAGTTGGATGGAATGGGAGGAAACAAATGGAAATAGGAATCTATATTTATTTCTTTTTAAATTCTTTAACAATCAAACATAATTTACATCATTCGTTAGCAACATGTGACTGAAAATATTTCTTACTTGAACAACATGCTAATAATAATTTAAACTATTGTATTTTTTGTTTTTTTTTTTTTATAATTTGTGACACAGATTTTCTTTGTGCAACATGTTGCCAGAATCAATTTTTAAATTTGTTAAATTTTTCTACAAAAGTAGTTTTGAAACACAAAAGATATACCGCTAGCAACATTTATACACATTTATTCGCAACAGTGTTACAAGTAAGACAACATGTTGCCGACACAATAGGCAAACAATTACAAAGATGACGTTTAAAACCTCTTTTGAATCGAGAATTTTAAAATAAATTCAATAGAATACACAAATATTTAAAAAAAAAGTTTTAATTTTTCACAACAAGAAACAACAAGAAAATGTTTAAATAAAATGCGTGTTCTCAACAATTAATAACACGACATGTTGCTAACAAAAACTTTAAAAAAAATCCCAAATTTTAAAATATTTTGAAGATTTCTGCAACATTTTGAGTACAATTTTAATCAAGTAACACCATGTAAAGTGCAACAAGTTGCATCAGTCCAAAACCTTGTTTCTAATGGAATTAAATGAATTAAATTTCTGTTGATGCAGAAAAACGGTAACAAATTGTCATTAAAATTTTTTACTCCCTTTCACCCAGTCTGTCAATAAAAAATTACCAAAAACGCCTTATGAAAAAATCTTAAATAGGAGGGACAATTAATGCAACAAATTATTTTAATTATTTTATAAGTTAAGCCATTATTGGAAAGTAATTAAACATTTCTAAAAAACAGACAAAAGTTAAGGCCTAGAAATCCAAAAAAATCCAAAAAAAAAAATATTAAAAATGCATGGAAAAAGAATTTTATTTTGAGAATGAAGAAATTAAAAACAGTAGATGGGGAATTTTGTACGAAATATTTTGAATATAAATTTTGTTAAACAATTTTATTTTATGCTCGATTTTAACAAAACTTTTATTCTTTATTACGAAAGAGCAAAACGGTTAAAAATATCCCTCAGGTATGTGTTCTTTTAAGTAAGGGAGAGAAAAAAGATTGATTAAACCTATTATATTTTATAAATGAACAACAAAAAAAAACATAATAAATATTTATAAAAAACAAAAATGAAATAAAATGAATTGTTTAATAAATATTTAATTTGTTTTAAAGAGAGATCGGTAGTTCCTTGTGTCGCTGGGGTCAGCAGCTCTACGATAAAACGAGAACGTTTGCCTCCACCGCATAGTGCTGCCGCGATATGACGTAGCACTCACATAGTGTATGCGGCTAATGAGAGTTATTGGAATAATAACAATATAACTAACAGCAAAAACTGGTAAATGGCCAAGGACCTAAAAGACCGTTGGGCATAAGGCAAACACTAGTCGTGAGCTTCCCGCGATTTCCAACTCCCGAAACGAACAAGGCAGATATAAAAGGTGAAAACATGATGTAGCAAGTTCATCATCACCATTGCAGCATCCAGCTACTGGGCATCCTAACATATCAATAATTTAATGGATATAAATGGCGGCGGTGGTCGTGGTGTTTAGTGGGCAGTGGCGGTGAAGGTGCGGTGTTACTGTCAAGAACTGAAATTCCCTAATCATGAAACCACGAGCACCGCTCCTATACTAAGGCAAGAGAAACTCTCACAAATCAGTCCGAACCAACAAGAGAATGAGAAAATTTAAGAAGCGAATCCATTATGCAGCAAAGGCAAGAGAGGATTGGCAAGTATAAATTTAAGTGGTTGGCTCTGTATACTTTATAAGATCAACACTTGGCTAACCATCACCAACATCATTCTCACCACCACCAATAACCAGCAACCAGTCATCCTGCAGGCAGCAAGCAACAACAACCACCGAACACAACGTATGCCGCAACAACAGGCCGTATAGACTGGTATGGCCACAAACACCATATCCACACTCATAGCCAATGGTAGGTGCAAAAGTGCTTAATAGCCTGGCCCAGGAGCAAGGTGTAATGAAACTTTAGCTAATACTATTACAGTCGTACTGAATTTAAACAAAAAAAACAATAACAACAACAACAACAACAAATATGAAATGATATGCAAACATATATAAAGATAGAATACAAAAGAAAAAAAAATGTGAAAAGAATAAGCGACACAAAAATGTCTAGAAAATTAAGGTTAAAGGCAAAAATAGGAATAATAATAAAAAGAAGAAAAGAAAAGAAGAGAGAAAGTAAAAGAGAGGAAATTAGCAAAATTTTTTTGTTTTTTATTTTAATTTATTTTTTTTTTTATATAAATATATATATACTCATTAAGTACATATACATATACATACATACTTATATATTAATATGTAAAGTTGTATATAAATTAAGTAAAAAAAAACAAAGAAAAAAACCCACAAAAAATATTATTTAGTTAAAGAAAAGAAAAAACAAAACAAAACAAAAACAAAAACAAAATAAATTAAAGTTTTAAAATAAAAAATAATCAAACTACACAGCATATTAAATAAAACAAAATACCTGTTAAAAGAAGGAGAAAGAGAGAGAGAGAAGCGAAGAGAGATTATTATAAAAAAAAATAAAATAAAAAGAAGCAAATAAAAAGAATGCAAAATTGATAGTCAATGAAAAAAAAAAACAAAAAACACAAATCGGTAAATTATTAATAAAAGAAATTTGAATTGAAAACCATTACAATAACAATAACAATAACTTTCCTAATTAATTTTAATGGCTCTTTTCAAAAAAAAACAAAAAAACAAAAACTCTCTTAAATCTTAATTTTGTTAACGTGTGTTGTGTTCTTTGTTGTTTCCTTACTGTTATGTTGGTCTTTTACAATTAACTTTCCTTTGTTTTTTATTGAAATTATAATGATTTTATCTGATCATACGGATCGTCCTGTCTCTCTTTTAATTTGTTTTTTGACAATCGCATATAGAGAAAATCAAAATCTTTTAAAAGAAAGTAAACAAACAAACAGAACAACAAAAACAAATAATCGATAAATAATAATAGCACTTGACAAATAATAATAATTAATGATAATAGACAATGAAAATAAATGAATTTTGTTTTTTTTCTTTTAATATACAAACAAATATACATACAAACATACACATATAAAGAGGAAAACAACATAATTATATTTAAACTAAACAGGAACAATAATATATAGAATAATTAAAATGTTAAAAAACAGCAAAATTAATTATAAATTAACACAAAAACAACAACAACCACAAAAACAACAAAACAAAACAGACCAAATAAATCAACATAAATTTATAACTAAACATAAACACCATACATCCATACATAGGTACATATGAACATTATAATGTACTATACAACAATAATAAAAATACCAAAATGAATGAATAAAATTAAAAATTTTAAAAAATTTTCGTTTCTATAAACATTTATATCATACATACAATACATAGCAACAGGGCAAGCAACAATACTTTATTATCCATTTTTTTTTTATTATATAATATACTCGTCAATCTCATGTTACAATTACGAAAATTCAAAAAGAGCTAAGAACATTTGAAAAACATAAAACACGAACACAACAACAATTACTAATTCAGTAAACGGTAAAAAGAAAACTAACAACAAACAAAGACATGAAATAGTCAAGACTTTAACCTGTTCACACAGGCCAGAGACAAAACCCATAAAATATAATTAAAACCGTAAATAAAAACTTATTCTCAACCAATATATTCAATAACAACAACAACAAAACAACAACTGCAAACAAAACAAAATAAACAAACAACAGCCAGCTACAATAATTCTAAGTTCTAAAAATAAACAGTTAAATGAAATTTTTGCATTGCCATTAACCACCAAACATTTAAGGACGTGTGAATTAAAAGCAAGCATGTTTAATTATTTAAGAAAAAAAATTGGGAATTCTGTTCATAATTATAAAGTTATTTGCTATTATTTCCTAATAATATCAGCAACATTGCACGAATATTTGCATATTTTTCATTACAACATGTTCCTAAAACATTTCTGTAAAATATTATGTTTCATATTTTTGTAACATTTATAATCCGACCTTTTTCTAATTACCTCTCTTAAGATCGTGCCAGCTTCACAAAGCATTTCTGATTTGTTAAAAAAAAATTAAATATTTTCTATTTCTTAATAAAAATTTTAAATATGAGTTGAAAACTATAATCAAATAATTAAATGTTTGCAATAGTATTTATGCACAATTGTTTTTCCACAAAAATTTATGTTAAACATGTTGCTGGATATAATTTCTTCTAAAAAAAGAAAAATATATTTCAATAATTGAATTTCATTTAAATTCAAAGTTGGCAGAAATAAATTTTAGCAATCTCATTCAACATGTTGCCCAATTTACTATGCAATTTCACTGTTTAAACTGTTATATTTCCTACAATAGTTACATAATAATAACCAACAAACAACATCAACAACAATAAAAGCAATAAAAATAACAACACAACAACAACAATATCCATCAATTATATATTTGTATGTTTCAAATATATAATATATAAATATACAATAAACAAAAATAATATGCAAATAAATTAACTCCCGCCCCCCCAAACAATAAAATATAAACAAAATTTCAAGATTCAAAATTCAAAACGTCCAAATTTAAAGCAGATAACAAAATTCACAAAACCAAAAAAGAAAAAATCAATAAAAATTATCTCAAATTCATTTGTTTTTTTCTTTAATTTTTAATAAAAAGAACATTTATGATTTTTAGACAACCGAAAAAAAAATAAAGTTAGTTTTAACAAAATGAAAACGGAAATCAATAAACAAAGCTGCCTTCAAATTTTACAAAATAAAAAAATAAAAAAAAAATTAAAGAAAATAAATTTAAATAAACAAAAAAAAATTAAAAACTATTCAGAACTCAAAAAAAAATAATAAAAAAACACACAAAAAAACAACCAAAAAAAATAAAAATAATAATTTTAAATAAACTCCTTACCGGTTATTTCCTACCAATTTTTCAATTTTATTTATAATTTCGAAAACTCTTTTAAAGCACTCTACCTTTTGGCAAAAAAAAAACAAAAACAATGAGAAAATCTTTGTAAAAATTTTGGAAATTAAAATATTAAAAATTAATGTTTGGCTTAAACAAAAATTAAAAAAATTTAATGAAAATGTATACATAAAATTTTTTGACATATTAACTATTATATTTAAAGGTAAATAAAAAAAGAAAAAAATTAAATTAAATTAAAAAAAAATATTAGGCTTATGAAAATCAAAAAAAATGAAAATATTACAGACAAAATCAAATAAAAATGAAGAAAACAAAAAAAATAATATTAAAATATATATGTGGTGTGTCTTTATTATCGCGTATACCTCAAAAAAAAATATTAATATATAATATATTATGGAATTTAAAATTTAAAAAGAAAACCGACAAAAAAAAACATTATGATTTTCTTTTTGAAACCAAAACCTCTCCAAAATAAAAATTATAAAAAGAATACAAAATCATATTAAAAAAAAAATTTATCAAAATTTCTAAAACTTTTGTAAAAACTGAGTCAAAATCTAACAACCCAAAACAAAATAAAGAACCTCTAAAAAATTTATTTAATATAAAAAAAAAGAATTCTTCAAATTAAATGTACCTTAAAAAAAATATTTTGTGTGCTAGTTTAGTAAGTGTCAAAAACCCAAGTAATTAATGCATAACAAAAATTAAATATTATTAACAAATTATAGCAATTAATTAAAATTAACAAAGGAAAAATAAAAACAAAATTAGCTAATAAATAAACAAAAAAAAACACAATTAAATATTAAATGTTTGTATAAAAAAATGTAGGAATTTAAAAAAAAAATAAAAAAATAATCAAACAAAAATTTTCAATAAACACTAACCAATAAAATTTTCAAAACAAAAAATAAAATAAAATAGTGCCATATATTGAAAGAATATTACACATAAATTTCCTTAAATAAAATTTTTTAAATAAATTTAATTCCAGCTAGCATAGCATAGCTAGCTATGCAACTTAGCTAGATAATCAACATTTCTTTGCTTAATCGTAAATTTTATCAAAAACTTTTCCTTTAACTTCTCTTAGTAAAATATCGGGCTGTTTAAAAAAAGTAATCTCTTATTGGTTAGTGGTTGCATATAAAATAAATTAAATTAAAAAAAAAAAACACATAAATTTTCGGCATAATTTATTATACATATTTAGATATACATATTAAAATAAATTATTACATCAAAAAAAAAAACAAAAACAACAAAACAAACATGAAATTATATCAAAAATATTATCAAAATAAATATAATAAATAAAAAAAACATAAATTATGAATGTCGTGTCATATTATGGTATAAACTAAAAAAAACAAAAACAAAAACAAAACAAACACATAAATTTAAAACAATATTTGGTAGAATTATCAGTCAAGAAAACAACAAGAAAAGAAATTTAGGAAATTAAAATTAAATTATTATATTAACTAAAACAAATAAGAAAAACAAAACATATTTTATTATTGCTAATTTATGGTATTTTGAACATAAAAGATAAAGAAATGAAACAAAAACAAAAACAAAAAACAAAAAAATTATATATTATTATATACACATTAACACTATCTGTGATTTTTAATCCAAAATTTTTTGATGAAAATTTTCTAAATAAAAATATTACAACAAAAAATAATATATTAAATTATAAACAAACAAACAACATAATAATAACAAACAAACAAAATTATTATTAAACCAAAACAAAAAAAAAAGAAAAAGAAAAGAAAAAAGTAAGAGAATGATACATAAACCATGCAATTGAATATTAAGGAATTAAAAATAATAACTTAGCAAATAATTATTATTACAAATAATAATAATAATAATATAATAAACAAATTAATTAATAACACGCCTTGTAAGCGTAAAAAGGAAATAATATAAAAAAATATATTAAAATAATGATCGGATTATAATATAAATAATACAGCAACAACAACAACAAATAAAATATATTATGTATACTAGAATTAACTGTAAAAACCAACAACATTAATTTTTAACAAAGCAAAAAGAATGCAATTTTCAAAAATTTTCCAAAAAAAAAATTCAAAAAAAAGGGTTTTGCCTATAGAGAACTCATGGAACATGTGTTAACATTTGTTGCTGACAGCATTCTAGGCATAATTTAAGTAAAGAGATTTTTTTTTGGTTTTCAAATAAAATTGAATAACGCAATAAATATTCAAACATTCTCTAAATGAAAAGATATAAAATTAGTAATGTCAACATATTCAAAAATGTGTTTTAAATCAAATGATCATGTTTATGGTAATTTCCTAATGTTGGCTAGCAACATTACTCATACGAAAGCTGAATTGAAAATATGTATTGTCATTTAACTCTATTTTAATTTTAAAAAATATATAAAAACAATTCAATTATATTCCAGAATCGAAAATACTTAAATAAACAATTTTCATCAACATGTTGTTAGACAAATTCAAAATTCTTTTTCCAATTCAAAATTTAAAAAAATAGGTTAAAACGGAAATAGAAAAAACGTTATAGTAATAAATAGTATAATTGAAGAATTGAATTGTTGCCAGCAACTTGTTTATAAACATATAGAGAGGCAAAAACTCTTTAAAAAAAAATAAATTTCATTGACTTTTCTACTCCAACAAATGAAAATAACACAAATCAAATCAATCAAAACAATATCAACCATATTTGCTATATTTGGATGTATTATTTTAAATTTAATAATAATAATAAACTCTGTCTATACACTGAGAAAAATGCCATGTAAATCTTAAGAACACTAAAGCTTGGCCTTGTCATTGAAAAGAGAAAAAGTTTAAAAGCAAAATTCAAATAAAATGAGAAACTACCCTTTTTTAGACAACCAACCAATAAAATTAACACAACAATTTATTTTTAATTTTTAAATAAAAACGAAAAGTTATAAAAAAAATGTTCAAAATAAACTCATAAATATGAAAATGACACAACTTATTAAAATCTAATTAAAAGAAACAACAAGAATAAAACTTAAAATAAAATAAAATAAAAAAAACAATATTAATGCAATTGTGATATATTTAAAATATTAAATAGTAAAACAGAATTATAAAACAAAAAAAAAGAAGAAACAAACAAATTAATTAATATAAAAAAAATAAACAAATAATATAAATAAATACGAAAATAACTTGGTGAAACTTAAAAAAAAAATTATTAATTTATGGTAAAAGTTGAAACAAAATACACAAATTAAATAATGAAATTATAAAAAAGAAATAAAAAAATAATTGAACGTTAAATTAGTGAAAATGTAAATAAAAATTAAAAAAAAATTTGAATGTTGCATTCATTTTTAAATTTTAAATTAAAATTAATAATTAAAAAAAATTTAATTGAAATCAATCAAACAAAAAAATCATTTGAATAGTTTCATATAATAATTTGAATTATTAAATAAATTATTTATTTAATATACGCAAACGTTTTTCTATAAAAATTTAAGTTGCAAACTGTTAAACTGTTTTTTTTTTATTGTATAAACAAAATTTGGGCCATAAAAAATTAAATAATTTTTATTAATTATATATTTATACATTTCTTATTAGCAGTAATATATAATTCTTATTCAGAATTTAAGTGCAAATATTATTGACATACAAAGTTGGATGGAATGGGAGGAAACAAATGGAATGATAGGAATCTATATTTATTTCTTTTAAATTCTTTAACAATCAAACATAATTTACATCATTCGTTAGCAACATGTGACTGAAAATATTTCTTACTTGAACAACAGCTAATAATAATTTAAACATTGTATTTTTTGTTTTTTTTTTTTATAATTTGTGACACAGATTTTCTTTGTGCACACATGTTGCCAGAATCCATTTTAAATTTGTATAAATTTTCTACAAAAGTGAGTTTTGAAACACAAAAGATATACCGCTACCACATTATACCATTTATTCGCAACAGTGTTACAAGTAAGACAACATGTTGCCGACACAATAGGCAAACAATTACAAGATGACTTTAAAACCTCTTTTGAATCGAGAATTTTAAAATAAATTCAATAGAATACCCAAATATTAAAAAAAAAGTTTTAATTTTCACAACAAGAAACAACAAGAAAATGTTTAAATAAAATGCGTGTTCTCAACAATTAATACACGACATGTTGCTAACAAAACTTTAAAAAAAATCCCAAATTTTAAAATATTTTGAAATTTCTGCAACATTTTGAGTACAATTTTAATCAAGTAACACCATGTAATAGTGCAACAAGTTGCATCAGTCCAAAAAACCTTGTTTCTAATGGATTAAATGAATTAAAATTTCTGTTGATGCAGAAAAACGGTAACAAATTGTCATTAAAATTTTTTACTCCCTTCACCCAGTCGTCAATAAAAAATTACCAAAAACGCCTTATGAAAAAATCTTAAATAGGAGGGACAATTAATGCAACAAATTATTTTAATTATTTTATAAGTTAAGCCATTATTGGAAAGTAATTAAACATTTCTAAAAAACAGACCAAAAGTTAAGGCCTAGAAATCCAAAAAAATCCAAAAAAAAAATATTAAAATGCATGGAAAAAGAATTTTATTTTGAGAATGAAGAAATAAAAACAGTAGATGGGGAATTTTGTACGAAAATTTTGAATATAAATTTTGTTAAACAATTTTATTTTATGCTCGATTTTAACAAAACTTTTATTCTTTATATACGAAAGAGCAAAACGGTTAAAAATATCCCTCAGGTATGTGTTCTTTTAAGTAAGGGAGAGAAAAAAGATTGATTAAACCTATTATATTTTATAAATGAACAACAAAAAAAAACATAATAAATATTTATAAAAAACAAAAAAAAAAATGAATTGTTTAATAATATTTAATTTGTTTTAAAATTTATTTTTCTATTGCGAAAAGGTTCTTCTTCTATTGTGTATATGTGTGTTATTTTATTTCATTGAAATAATGTCAAATAAAATATATTTTTTAATATAAAATTTAATTAATAAATTAATTAATATTATGGCCTTAGGCTTTATATTTTTTTTATATAATTTTGATTACTTTGTAAATATAGTTACAAATTCTTTTAAAATCTTAAAACATTTTTAAAGGAATATTAATAAAACGTCTACATCAGAAAATAAAAAACATAAAATTTAAAAATAATTAATGAAATAATATTGAATTTATAGTGCAATTGTTAATAATGATTTATATAATAACTAAAATTAATTACAAAATAAAACTTATAACATAAAATCTATAACATAAAAAATATCCTTAATTATTTATTTTCTTTTTTATTTTTTCTTTTTAAGGAAAAATATTTAATATTTCTTTTTTTATATTTTAAAAGAAAAAGAAATGCAAAAATAAGCTCCAAAGTTGAAAATAAAAAAAAACAAAAAAATGTTATTTTAATTACTTTATAAAAGAAAACTCCAAATTATTTTATAGCTATAAAAATAAAACAAAAACAATAATTTTTACTTCTTATTATAATTATTATTTTTATTTGAAACAAATGTTTAAAAATATTTTTTTTAAAAAATAAATTTTAACTTTAAGTTGCAATGACCTCTCTTTAACCAAATGTATGGATTTTTGTTTAACTAAAAAAAAAAAAACAACAACAACAACAACAAAATACTATAATTTTTGTATTCTATAAAATATTTCACAAAAAAAATATGAAAAATAAGAAAAAAAATTTTTTTTCAGAATTTATGATTTTATGTACTCTTAATTTCTAACTAAAAATTATTTAAAAAAACAAAACGAGAAACATATTATTATTTATTTTTTATTTTTATTAAAATATATTCTTTTTATATATAATATATAAACAACATTATAATAAATAGTAATGCAAACATAATTTTTGGCTTTTAAATAAAATCTCTTTTTGGTAAACAAAAAAAAA
>QOCX01000028.1:780893-809445 GCA_005959815.1 Sarcophaga bullata | reverse complement strand
TATTGCGAAAGTCTTTTCTATTGTGTTAGTGAATTGTGTATTTTTTTTCATTGAAATAATGATAATAAAATATATTTTTTAATCTAAATTTGATTTAATATTAATTAATATTATGGCCTTAGGCTTTATATTTTCTTTTATATAATTTTGATTATTTGTAATAATTTACTGAACACGGTTTCGTGCTACAAAATTCGTATAAAAATTTCTAGAAAACAAAATGAAGTTTAAAAAAAAAACTTTAAAGAAAAAATATACCGAGAATAATGAATAAATTTCTTACAATACCAAGCAATAAATTAAAAAAAAATAATACCAATAATAATAACAATAACAAGGAATAGCATAAAACAAATCGTAATAGGAATAGAAATTTGATGAAATTTTAGGATTTTCAATTGACAAAATTTGTAATAAAATATCATGACAAAAAACGATTTAATAATGCCGAAATGGGCTTTACTTTTCATATTTCAATTTTTCAAAAACTTCTTTCTTTTTCGATTTTCTAATATTTCATCAAATTTCTATTTCTATAAGATTTGCAAACAACAATAGAACCATAAAAACAAATCACCACAACAATAATAATATGAACTAAACAAAATAATAACAATAAAATCCACATTGAAACAGCAACAACAACAATAGCCCAATGCACTTTTAAAAATAAAAACAAATATTTACAATAAAATAGAAACAGAAACAAAAATTTATACAAACACCATACGATTGCAAATACAATTTTAGGAGAAAAAATCTAAAAAAATAACAACAAAAATAATATCGAAAAACCCCATTTTGAAAGAAATCAGCAACAAATATTTTAAGTTTGGCCTAAAAGTATAACAGTTTAGCTTAACAAACAGTGTGGCTTCAAGGAGACCTTTTTAAATGAATTCTCAAAATTTTAATGATATTCCATTATAAAACAAATTAGTTTATCACATCACCTAACTTGTATGAATTAATTTTATGTTTAAAAGACAGTGACTAAATTTTACAGCCGACCATTTTATATAATAATTCAAAATTCTTTTCCACTATTCTATTGCATTGTTTTTAAAGTATAAACTGGAAAGTATAAACTGTTCTATAGGTTTATGGAACGTTCCTTTAAATAATTTCTGTTATACAAACTGTTATATTGCTTTTGATTCATTAAACCGATAATATTGTTTGTTTATTCAAAGCTAATTTCGTAACTATTATACTCAACGTCAACTGTTATATGCATTTCCCCTAAACATTTACTAAACAGCCTATCACACTGCAAACGAAAAATTTTTTTAATTTCTTTATGAATTTTACTTTAAATTTAAGTGTTATACTCAGCTTCAACTGTTACATGAACATGTTATATTGCATTAAAAAATTTTAATGTTTTTCTTTTTTAATTATTATTCTCTTTCCTTATAAATATCAAACTGTTATACAGAATTTTATTTTGTAGAATTATGCATTCTATCAGAAAACCTAATTGTTAAAACAGTGTTGACTATTATATGTACTGAGTAGCATTTCAAATAGTTTTCAAATTTTTTAAATAAAATTCAAACTGTTATACATAACATGAACTGGTATATATAAAATTGTGAACAATACTTAACTGTTATACATACAGTTAACTAAAACTGGAAAATGTTTCTTTGTTCCTTTTATTTTTCACAGATTTTTTCACAACGGTTAGCTTTTGCAACTCTTCTTTGGTGTTTGTATTAATTTTGTCAAATTGAACATTTTTTTTTTGCCACAACAACAACAATAATAATAACCTGAACTACAAGAAAATAGACCAACAATAGACCATTAGAAATTTTTCACTATTTAGTGAACAAATCTCAGCCCGAACACAAAACCAATGGAAAACCAATAAAATAAAATAAAGACATGTGTATATACATATATGTAAATATATATTCAATATATATATTTACAATAATATTACAATACACAAATATAACAGTTACAATAAAAAAAAATAAAATGAAAGTTAAAGAACCATAACCAAGAATAAAAGTGAACAGACAAATTGCCGCCTAAACTGTTAAGTTTAACAGAAAAAAAAACCAGAAAGACAGTCGATTGTTAATTACATCTTTTGTTTTGAATTTAAGTTGAAAATTTCTTTTGAATTCAATAAATTATATTTAATGGAAAAAATTAAAAACAATTAATAATAAAATACAATTAATTAGCATAAAACAATAGACATTGATTAAAACCAAAATAATAAAGAAAGAAAAAAACCAAACAAACTGAAAATAACCAGAATTAACTAAAATAGTACTAAAACCTACAACAACAAAAGTAATAGATTTTTAAATAATTGATGCAGCTCACCCCCCCCCCCCCCATCCCCAAAACCCCACAACAACCCTACAAATAATCCTACAACAATAGTAATAGACATGCATAAATACAAACAATAAAAAAAAAAATTAACTTTTTTTTCTCAATTATTAATTAAAAAAATAAAAAAATCATAAATAAATAAATAAAACCAGCCACATTTAACCATAGTTTTTAATAATTAAAATAAATTGAAAAACTTATATGTATGTATGCGTACATATGCAATATACATACATACATACATAATTAAATTTCTTTAAACTACAACAACAAAAACAATAGCCAGTAATACAACTACAACAACCACTACAAATACAATAGTAAAGAAATAATAAAATAACACAAAAAAATAAATAATTACCTTTAATTAATAAACATCAATTATTTAATAATTTTTTTATTCCTTTTAAATACTTAAGAATTTTTCCAATTTTTTCATAATTTTATTTTAATTGTTTTTAATAAGGTTTTTGTATTTATTTTTTTTTTTTGTTATTTAAAAGTTGACTGTTATAAAAAAGAAAAAATGTTAATGAGAAGAATAATCACGACAGTAAATAATTTATTCATATTTCGAGGAGATATTTTTGTTAACAAAAATATTTAAAAAAAAAAAAGAAAATATTTTAAACTTAAAGACAACAAAATTTAAGACAGTTGGTATATTCTGGACTTGGCTGTATAACAGTTTTTATACTGTTATAACAACAGTTAATAAAATTCATACAATCAGACTGTGTTTCAAAAGTTTGTTTGAATTGTAAATGTTTTATCTTTTTTTTTTCTTTTTTTCTTTTAAACAATACTAAAAACTATATACATATATAAACAATAGTTAAAAACAATAGCCGATAACATTTTGTTGTTTCAATTATTACATGAAAAACAAAAATAGACTTTTAACAACAACTTACAAAAAAAAAAAAAAATAGTAAAGAAAATTAAAAACCATTAATTATTTCTAATTAATTTGCTAAAATACAAACTCAACATACATACAATAGATGATTATTGAGAAATTAAATTAAAACAATAGTAATTAAGCTTCAAACTAAAAATTAAACTTACATACATATAATTACAATAGAATTAAAGCAAGAAATTAATTAAATTATAAATTTAAAACAAAAAAAAAAACCAAAACAGAATTACAAAAACTACAATAGTAAGCAGCAAACAAACACTTTAAACTTTAAAAACAAAAAAATTAATTTATTAAACCACAAACAAATGTTTCTCGTTTTTAAAAAAAATTATAATAAAATTAAATTAAAAAAAAAGAAAAATCAACAACAAAATTTAAATATCATATACGATATATTTTAGAAAATTTATGATTTAAACTTGAAAAAAATAAAAAAAATAATAATAATAATTTTTATTCAAAAAATATATATATTAACAAAAACAAAAAATAAATAAAAAAAACTGAAACAAGTACAAGATTTAGAAATTTTTTTTTTTTTATAATTTAGGAAAACATTTTCAAAATTTTTTATTAAAAAAAAAGAAAATATAAATAATATTCACTTTTACCATATAATAATTAAATAATTGAACTAAATCATAAAACAAAATCATAGAAATTAAGTTTCAGAAAACCACTAAAAAAACTACAGCAAACGAAATAAGTTTGAAAAAAAAAGTTAATTATAAAATTCTTTAAATGATTTCCTTTTTTTTTAATGTAAAAATAATATTTCTTTTTATCAATAATACATTTATATGAAGAAAACACAAAGGAGTGTAAAAAAAACGGAAAGTAGAGAAATCATTAAAAAAAAACTGTGTTAATTTTGTTTTAATTATACTCTTAAATTTACAAAAACAAAACAAAAAAATATATAATATATATTAATAAATAACTATTAGTTTAACATTATTATTTTTTTATTATTATTATTATTATTATTATTTGTTAATAATTTCTTTATACATTCAATGTTTCGTTAACCTTTTCTTATGTTTTTTCTGTTTTCTTTAATAAATAATATAATAAAATGTAACAATATTATATTATATTCTATTATATTATCTTAATATTAGCTTATTATTTATGTTTAAATAATTAAAATAGTTAAAAAAAACAACCCAGAGCAAAAACAACATAATTAGAATTTTTTTTAATGTTTAAGTTTATAATAAATAATACAAGAAAAATATCCACAAGTTTTTTTATTATTTATTATTATTATTATTATTTAAATAAGTTTTATTACTTTAATTATAATTAATTATTAATAAAAAACAAAATGTTTAAACATAAATATAATTAAAATAAAATTGAAAATACAACACAACCAACAATTTATTTTATAAGTTCTAAATCTTAAAAAAAAAAAAAAAAAAGAAAGAAAACAAACAAAAAATTTTGTTTTTTATGATTTTATATTATAATATCATATATAAATATATAATAATAATTTTTTTTTTATTAATTTTTAATAAATTTTTTCGTTAATTTTTATTATTTTTTTCCATATAAATCTTAAAAAATTTACAAAATATCCATAATGGCATATTTTTTTTAATAATAAATAAATAATAAATTAGTTACAAAAAAAAGAAGAATAATTAAAACCCACTCTTTTTATTTCTTTAAGGTATGTTATGTTTAACACACTTTTAAAACGTCTTCAATCCAAAACCATTTTTATTTATTTTTCTTAAGTTTGTTCTTCTTTCAGTTCGGTTTGTTTTTTTCTCAAATTTAACCATATCAATAGCAATATATCAATACAACCACAAACAGAAAATATTTAAAATTAAAATTAACAAAAACAAAAATCTATTCAAATACAGCAACAGCAACAATTACAGTATAACAGTAAAAGCAAAGAAAAAACAAAAATTTTTAAAAACAACAACCATATATATTTAACAAAAACAAAAACAATAACAAAAAAAACAAATAAAACAGAATACTAAATAATAAATACAGCTCTATATCTACTATTATCTATTATTCAAACTATAAACAATAGACCAAAGTAAATATTGGCGGTGTTAAAACGTATGTGTATTGAATTAATATAACGTTTCTAATAAAAAAAATGATTGTTAAGGTGACCAGCCAAGCAAAAGAAAATAATCTGAAATATAACTGTACTTGGGTGAATATGATCAGCTCAAGTATGGACTTCTACAATTACTACATCAAATATTATTCAAATGTACAGCTGTAGGGTTTCGATCGAATTTGATATTTGAAATGAATTGATAAAAAGGTTACTTAATAAGTGGGAATTATAACTCACATTGGCATGTGACAATATTTACGGCCACCATCGCTAACAATGTATTTTTAACAATTCTCCAGCTACACCGCTTCTATTAAGTACCTATTTAACAATTATATTTAACAATAGACTTAAAGGAACGGTTTAAACCCCAGATCAGTCTTCCTATCAGCAGATTTCTAGCAAGAGCTCTGAGAGTAAAGAAAATGCCATGAAAAGTTTCCAAAAATCTTTCATTCAGAGTCGACTTTAAACAGTAGCTCTCGTCACTCATATATAAAATTAACACACATTACATAAGACTTATGACTAAAGACTTATAATGACCAATTATGTATGTTGCATACAAACTAGAGTAAAGGCTTGACGTTCATAGAAACGAAATTAGGCCTTTTAAAGGCATTTATAACTACTGCTGACAAGACTATCGTAGATAAACAACAATCTGCTCTGGGTCTGGAAAATAAATGAGTCCGTAGGTGAATAATAGTATGATTTGTTGATAGCTATTTACTTTTCCTGACCACATCTTTGGCTACTAAACTTTTGACTGTGTAAACCATTGAAAGATACTTTTATAAGAGAGTTTTAAGTATTAATCCAATACTGACTACTCTATTCCTTTATTAGCTGCATCAATAATGCCAGTGATGTTCGATTTGTAAGTAGTAGTTATTTCCTAAAGTTTTTTAAAAACTACACCAGGGAGCAGTAGTGTTGAGTACAATCCGCCACCTATTCCCTGGGTATCATAACATTACTTCCTCAAGCGTACTTTCACAACAAAGAACTAAATATCAGCAGTGCTTCATTAACTTCATATCATTTACCCACATTAGTTTTTTTATGTAGGTCTGTAAGAACATTTGATTGGCGTGGCACTGTATGTCAGATTGCGTGTATTGACGATCAATTTGAATAACCACACATGTTACAGAGCTGGCTTTACCACCATGGTCACCTTAAAATACAATATAAGAACGTTATATTAAAGAAACAACATCAAAAAAAAAAATTAAGAACGAACTTTATAAGCAATTTGTCATTAACACTGTCATTATTTGCTCCATATTCACATAAAATAATTGGCTTGTAAGCAATAAAACAACAATAACAACAATAAAAACGGGATAAAAATATATATATATAACAACAAATACAATAGACAAAGCAATTAGTATGAATGAAAAATCAGCAACAACAACAACAACAACAAATACCAAAACAAATAGACCTTGCAACAAAAAAAAATAAAATAAAAAAAAAATTTTTTTTAACAAATTTTTGGTAATTTTTTCCAAATAAGTTTTAAGATTTTAATTTCATATTAGTTGAGTTGAGTTAAAATTTTTAATTAACATTTTTTATAAATATTTTTGATAATAATTTTCTATGGAACTTTTTGAAATAAAAAAAAGAAATGATTTTTTTTTTTTAACGAAAAACAATAACCCACTTAATGCTTTTGATAGATTTTTATTTAAGGAAACAAAACTACAACAACAAAATACATACTATTAACAATTTAAAGAAAATATTTTACTAAAACAAATATAAATAAATTATGCTCGGGTTTAGAAATAAAAAAAAATAGGTTTTTTAACATTTTTTTTTAATTT
Organism: Sarcophaga bullata; assembly: GCA_005959815.1. NCBI lineage: Eukaryota > Metazoa > Arthropoda > Insecta > Diptera > Sarcophagidae > Sarcophaga > Sarcophaga bullata. The sequence continues at coordinate 802,232 of QOCX01000028.1, read as the reverse complement.
CTTGATTTTAATTTCACTGAAAAATTAAAAAATCTTTGAAAAGCTTTCATTTATTCAAAATATTTTTTTAACATTCCACATATTGACATTATCAGTGTCCCACTGTATGATTTAAAACTTTCCTCAGATGTATATTATGGCCATTTATTTCGTATAAATGCTGCCTGCGGTTACTATCTAGGTGATCTATCTCTATGGTTCAATTTTGAAATACGTTTTCGAACATTTCGCCTTGCTATCGCCAATGTCAGTTGCAATGTTGTTATCTTCATGTACCGAATTCGTGAAGTCACCAAACTTGCCTACCAATAGATAGTAACGGTAGGCATTAAAAAATATGGATTTTCTTCGATACTATGCATTGCATAATAGCATCGACATTATATCGATTTATCACAAAATATATCGATGGTTTCGATGAATCGATTGCTTTTTATAACCCAATAGAAGAAAAACATCAATTTTAGGGAAGACATACTGCAATCAAACGACGTGGTGTATCTATAATGTCCCACAATCCTGTTAGCCTAACTAACTTCAGGACTCTGCTCGGTGTCAGTAAGAATAACTCCCTGCCCATTATATGATAAACATCCAGGTGATTGCTTCTGAAATGTATTATCAGTATCAAATATGTGTTCTGCTGATTCGTTTAACTCATCATGGAGTCTACATATTGGACTTAAATGGCTGTCTAAAAAACTACCCAAAACTATTCACAGTCCACCTCTAGATAGCCTAGTACATAATTCAAATAACTTTTAATTTGTAAATAACCGTTTAAAGTTTAGTTTAACATTATTAACATGAAAATTGTGCTCTCCTATTTTTCCTTTCGCCTGGTATACTCTTCCAAATATCGTTCAACACATGTCCAGTAAACTAATTTTGATAACAAATTTCTAAGCTTTACCAGCATTCTACTCTCAATGTGAACTAAGCACTTTTAGGTTTATCACATGTCACGGTTCCTTCATTGTGTATTAAAAAACAAAACATTTTTTTTTTGTTAGAAAATATGAAATGATGATTTTAAAAAAATTTAAATTATGGAGAATGTCTTTGTTTAATTTTTTCTAATTAAATATTAAAAAGTTTAAATTAAAAAATTTGTTTAAATTTTTTTTTTATTTTTTTTTTTTTTTGTTCTGTAAAGTAACCTTGGCATAATTTATGAATATTTTCTTTAAATAAACTTTTTTAAAATCATATTAACTATAAAAAAAACCATAAAATGACTGTAAAATTTTGAACAATAAAGCATAGTTTAAATAAATTTAAAAAAAAACACAACAAAAACAACAACAACAACAAAAGAAGTAAGATTTATTTTTGACAAACAAAAAAACATACTTTTTAAATAAAATAAACACAAAAAAGTACTTATTATTCAGGGACCAAAAGTAAGAAATATTAAGAAATAAAAACAAAAACAAAAACAAAACATTTTTTGAAATAGACACAACAACAAAACAACTATTTAATAATAAAAACAAAAAAAGTAAAAAAAAAACATTTAAAAAACGATTAAAAATAAACAAAAAAAACAGCGTTGAAACCAAATTACATTTCATATCTTTAAACAAAACAAATTCTCTTATACATACACACACATACATAAAGAAATTAATTAATTAATTATCAAGGCCTAGGAAAATACAAAACTTTACATGATGGAAAAGGAAAAAATTCTTTTTTGTAAATAAAATAAAAATAAAAAATTTTTGGATAATAAACAAGAACAACAACAACAAAAAAAATAATCATTTTTTTAAATAAAACAAAAACAAAACATATTTCGGTATACTAAAAAAGAAAAAACAAAAAACAAAAGACACAATAAATTATAATAAATGTTGTATAAATATGTAAAAAAAACAAACAAACAAACAAACAAAACATTAAAAAATAAACCTTCAGGCGTATACGATAAAAAATTTAAGTAAAAAAATATTAAAAAATTAAAAATAAATAAAATTTAGCAAATTAAATTTAAACAAAATTATGTAATAATTTGATGTTTATAAAAAAAAAAATAATCAAAAAAAAATATTAAGAAAACATGAAAACACATTCGAAATCATTGCATTTTAAGTGGTTCCCAAAATGAAGGAAAAAAATCTAAATTAAAATAATTTAAACAAAATAAAAACAAAAAATTATAAAAATTAAGGCAATTAAATAATCTATTTAGAGAAAAATATCAAAATTTATATACGATATGATTTATGTTAAACACAAATTGATTATTGTAAAATTAGAATTAAAATCCAAAAAATATTAGCAAAATTTAAAACAAAAAAAATTTAAATAAATTTTAAAACATTTATGTACACCATGCTTTAATTTGAAAAGATTTGAAAAAAAAACATACGAAATTTAAGAAAACTTTTAAAATAAAAACAATTTATCGCTTTGAAGCGATGTGTTGATAACGGGTATATTTGTTCTTGAATTAATTTATTTTCTCACAAATTTTAGTTGATTAAGTCTACAATTATAATAAAATATTAAAAATAAAAATAAAAAATTAAATACAAAAACAAAAGCAAAAACAAAAAATTGAAAATTTTTTTCAAATATTTTCCAAACATTATTATTATGATTAATTATTAAATTAAATTAAATTTGTGTATTAAGTATGTTATAAACTATTACAGTATATTGTTTTTGTATTTATTGTATTTCCTTTTTTTATTTTATTTTTACAACAACAAAAATTTTAACAAGATTTTGTTTATTATCGAAAACAAAGAGAGAAATTTTATTCAAACTTTTATGTTTCATGTAAAAATAAAATCTAGAAAGAATGGAAAAGTATTTTTCGCTTAGAAAAAAGAAAACATTCAAAAACTAAACAAAAGTGTGTATAAAAATTTAAAAACAGAAGAAGAAGAGAAACTGCAAAAACAAACTATAAAAAAAGAGATATCCCCACAATAATAACAACCAGAAGAAGAAATGAAGAACACTGTAAAATAACTGAAATTAATTTAAATAAAATAGATTTTGAAAATAGCAAAGACAAAAACCAACAAATGAAACAAACAAACAAACAAAAAAAACATGTACTTTACCTATTGTATAAAATAATAATAATACTAATAAAAAAAATAAAAATAATTATTAACAATTATAATAAACAAATGAATAAATAAAAAAAATATAATACGAAAATAACAAAACAAAAGATGTGAACATGGAGCATAAACTCTTTCAGTATTTTTTATGAATACTGCTATTATATGAAAAATAAAAAATTACAAAAAAAAAAATATTTAAAAATAATTTTTTGCAATTAATTTAAGAATAAAAAAGAAGTAGTAAAGTAAGTATTTTTAATACAATAAGGTAAATCATTACAACTTGCCATTAAAGTTGGATTTAGTTCAAGGTACCTTTAACTAAAGTAAACTATAAAGTTACCTTTAACTTATTTTCCTTATTACAACTTACAGATAAAATAAAGTTAACTTTAACAAAAATATGGCAATGTCAGTGCAATATCAATAACTTTTGCCACTTTAAAAAAGTCCTTTAAAAACGCAGTGGCAACGACGTGTTTTCTTATTTGTTATGTTTCTTACTTTATTATTGGCATATCGAAAATAATATAAAGTTCAAAGATAAAGTAAACTTTAAATATTAAAGGTAGGATGTTCTTCCCTTTAGCTTAACGCTCAAAGTTTCTCAAAAATCTATCGTTCAGAGTCGACTTTAAACTGTAAGTCCCGACTCCCATGTATAAAATTAGCACACACTCAACATAAATAGTGTCAGAAGCTAGATCGTAATCCTGAAAAAAATTTATAATTTAAATCGAATAAATTTTAAAAAGCGTTATTAAAGTTGCATTATTCTGTGAAAACTGATCTGTGGTAACAAGTTTTCATTTTTTAATTATTCAAGGCAAGAAACATGAATTTGAACGCGTATATTCCATTACCTGCTTACTTACTCAATTGGTCATTACAACGCTTTAGTTATGATTACAACCTAGCTCCTCACATCACTCATGTTGTGCATGCTAATTTTATCCATGAGTGGTGGGATCTACAGTATAACATCGGCTCCGTGTGACAGATTTTTGAGTAGCTTTTCATTGCACACTCAGCGTCTTTTGCCAGAAAACTGTTGAAAAGAAGTCAAAGAAGAAATTGTTTCCTCCTATTTCGTCTTTTCGAGGTGTCTGAGCCATGGGTTGAAACACGGGCGTTCGTTTAATAAGCCAACACACTGTTAACTAGACTACTACCACTTCTTTCTGCAGAACCGAGTCCGCAAGGCAAAAACCATGCAATAATCGGTGTTTTTATTGATTGTCCTAAATTGGCCATGTTATAGGGGAAACACAAAAAATACAGAGGCCATATTATAGGAGAGCGAAATTGGGTAATAACACAAAAAATACAGAGAATTATAAGCAATTATCTGCAGAGTATTCTGAGACTCAGATCACCGACAGATAACTAATCAGGTAGTTTAATAATTTACAAAAGAACTCACTACCAATCACTACTTCAATTTTATTGAAACCAAAAAGATGACAAAGCAAATAATGGAAGACATTTTAACAATTTACTTAAAAAACAAAATCCTAACGTTTTAACGCTTTCTGGGCTTAGCCAATTCACATGTACGTGGCTTAGCCTTACAATTCAAAGCCGCTTTAGAAATGGCATATGGATCCTCACGTATATGCTTATTTTCATATTCTTTAGGTTCAGCCAATTCGGCGGTACGTTTCGACGCTTTGGTTTTCAAAGCATTAGGCGATACCATAAATGGATTCTCCTTTAGATCAGACGTGGCCGATTGAGCTGTACGGCGAGCACTAGGTTCAGCCAATTCACCAATTCGTTTAGACGCTGGAAAAGAGATGAAAAATTTGTTTTTTTTTTTAAGTTTAAGTGGTATTTCTATGTAGAGCAGTAGTACCTTTAGCTTTAAGTACATGCACTGGTATTTGTATGGGTAATTCGGTATACAGCATGGAAGTATCGCGTACAATTGGTCTCGCCAGATCTCTAATACGTTTGGATGCCTTATATTTACGCATTTCCATGGTTAAAATCCACATTGGTTTTTCAATTAAAGTGTCCTTTTTCGGTCTTGCCAAATATTTGTAGCGTCTCATTTGCTTCAGAGGCATAGATTTAACAGGCTATACAAATGAAGGTGATGGAAAAGAAATTTAAAAAAAAATTATTTTTGTTTTTGTGATTATACAATAAAGTTCTTACCAATTTTGGCGGCTTTTTAGGTACTTTTGGTCTGGCCAATTTAGACAACTTTTTCTTATGGTCCGCCCACTCTTTCTTATCCCACTTCGGTATTGGTATCCTGGCAAGTAAAATAAGATTTTAAACAATTTTAAAATAAATTGTTCTACAAAAAAATGTTCAAACTAACCTTTCCATAGGCGGTTTAATATTAGCTAGGCGACTGTAAATTGAAAATAAACTTTTGCGTATCAAACGATTTAGATTAAGAAGACGTTCAGGTGGAAATAATCCTTTAACCTCTTCCTTAAATAAAAATAATTGTCTGAAAATGATTGAAGAAGACATTTATATTATTTATTAAAATGATATAGCCTGTCATTAGCACTGACCTAGCCTTTGGAAAGGCCAACTGTTCCGTTCTCGTTTGTTGCCGCTGCTCCAAGTGTATGATCTGGATGTGTTTCTTAAAGTAACATGGACATTTGGCTACGAAACGTTGTACACTACGCGTGCGCTTTACCCTGGCCATTTCCATAATGCGTTTATTTTTAATAAATGTTCGTCGATGACGATTGTACAAATAGGCCAATTCATTGCAGATATCTTGTGTCATACATTTTGTATTTGATGGCAGCGGTTCTGGATCGATGCAGCATTCGGGTTTTGTTTCTTGTGGCCACATATTTATTTTACTTTTTTTTTTTTTTTTATTTCTCTTTAAAAGTTACTTAAAATTTTGTATAAATAAAATAATAAGAATATATTTTTTTTATAGACTTTAAGTACTTATAAGATTTTTTTAAAAAAAATTTTTTTTTTTTTACAAAAAATTTTTTACGTTTTCTTCATAGAAAATTTTTTAGATAAATGAACCTTTTTTTTTTTTTGAAAACTTGGTATAGAATTTTAACGATAACATTTTTGTCAATTTAGAAAAATCGATTTATTAATCGAATTTGAAATAACCACTGCAAACGATTCATCAAATTCGTTAAAACACGAATACAATTGAAAATCTTTTTGTTCGTTAAATAACGAATTTGTTGTTAATACTTGTGAGAATTACCGTTATTTTAACTCCTTAAACTAAATAGAATGAGTTTAATAAATTTGAAAATTAACACCCAATAAAAGTGTTTTTAGGTTTAAGCATGTGACGCTGATTGTATTATCAGGGATACCTCCAACTTTATTTGACCTTTCCTTCCGAACTTAAAAGTCTATGCTTCTTTTCTAGTTTATTTCTTTTTATTCATTTAAGGAATTTGGATCTGGTTTCTTATTATATTTTTTTTTACTTTGTTTCAATTTCGCTCAGTTTCTCCAGTGAGCTTGCTACAGCAAGTTCTGGAATGATAGGGTTGCCATTTTTTTATTGCTTAGGACAACATTCTTTACGAAAATGTATTAGGTTATAGCTTTAGAAGTAGTGGTTTTTTTAATAGATTATGAATGAGATGGTAGAAGCTTGAATATTTTTGCACCTTCACATGGATTAGAACCGCAGACTTTCTTAACTATTTTTTTTTTCAATTTAAAAAATTTTTAGAAACTGAAATGTTTTTCATTCAAATTTTTATACGCCTGAAATCGCCTGAAATCTTAGAGCCATCAATATAAATGGCTCACTCACATCTATAGTGTTGTCTAATCAATAGGGATAGGCAGTACTATAATCCACTAGAAATTCCGCTGATCTTTGCCCTCCAAAAAGAGTAGGAATCAATCAAAAAAAAAAAAAAAAATGTACTCAGTGCTACATTTGCTGTGGATGTTGTTCCTAGACTACAAGAAAGAAATCCGAATACCCGGTTTTCATTCCAGGATCTGTTATATCAAGCAAAAAAACTTGATAAAAACTGAAACTGAAACTGAAACAAATCTAAGAGATATTAAGAAGATAGGTGGGTATCCTTGCCCTGGTAGTCTAGTGGGTAGTGTGCTCGACTATTAGCTTGAGGGCAGTAGTTTCGATTCCCACCAGAGATCTATGCTATTACACTATAAGTACACCGACTATAAGGTCGAAGCTACTCAACTCGGTAAATAATTAAATATAATTTGTCTTTGTATTGTAATTAATAAACAATTTTCTTTTACTCTCAGAGTTTTCACCACAAGACTACGGTAAGAAAGTCACCGAAAGAAATGTTTTGAAATACATTTGGACCATGTAGGCTCTCGTATAATAAGCCAAATTACTATATACAATACAATAATATTCCCTATCAAAACAGTTAAGAAGATGGAGAAAATATTATGCGTCAACGGGTGATTTTTTATGCCATTTGTTTTGCCGTAAAAAAAATATTCCTGACATGTGACAATGCTAAAAATGCTCGTTCACAATGAATAGACAAAGAAATATTTCCTTGCATATCATTGCATGACTTACTACTTTCAAAATTCGTGCTGGATTATGGTCACAATCAAGCCACAGAACAGATTAAATTTAAACTTTTGTAATAAAATTTTGTGGTGTTCGGTCACGGTTCAAAGTCACAGACAATGGAGTCATGCAATAATCTTTAAAAATTAAACGACAGACTTTCATTTATTGTCTCAAATAAATATTTCATTTACATACATACATACATAATTGAACATTACAACCCTTCAGTCAGGATTACGGCCTAGCTTCTCACACCACTTATGTTGTGCGTGTTAATTTTATACATGAGTGGCGGGACCTACAGTTTAAAGTCGACTCCGAACAACAGATTTTTGAGAATCTTCTCATGACAATTTTATTTACTCTCAGAGTTTTTGCCAAAAATCTGCTGAGAGGAAGACGCCGAAGAAATATTTTTTTCATATTTCGTTTTTGATGTCTGACCGGGGATACGAAACCTGGCCTTTCGTCTAATAAGCCACCACACTACCTACTAGACCACGGCGGTTTCAATATTTCATTTACCTTTGCAAATTTTCTACATTTTTTTTATAAACTTCGAAATCTCGAAACCCAATATATTCCTGAACACGAACTCAATAAAACTGATCACAATACAGTGCTTGACTTAATAAAATGTAGTACGTTCGATAATTATGTTAATCGAATTTTCAATATTTTTTATAAGTCATCCCATTGTGCCTTAAGGATTGTGTAGTTTGGCAACATTGTTTATAAATTTATTTACGTTTGAATAGTTTATTAAAAATAAATAAAATTAAATTTTTCTAAAAATTAAAAATACATAGAAAATCTTTAAAAATTTGGCGTGTTTAAATACATTTGGTTCTACAATTTGGAATGTATTTAAAAAATTATTGTTTAAGGAAATTATAAAAGCGGCAAAATCGAAATCAATTTGAGAAGAAGAATGCATTGTTGTAAAGGAAAAAATTGCATCCAAATTCCAGAAATTATTGGCGACAATGTAGAAATTGGCAAAAAATTTGAAGAGAAAGAAAAATATAAACGTTTAAATCGTTTGGCTGAACCCAAGCGAATTAACGTCGTTATAATTGAGGAACCTGCCATGAAAAATGTTACAAAAAGACTTGAAATTATTGATAAAACTGATCATGCATTCGATACTAGAACTGAGCAATTGTCCTTTCCAAAGATAAGGTATGATGGCTTCATAGACGAAATAATAATTTAAATGATTTTAAAAAACAAAAAAAAAATAATAACTCTGCTTATACAGATATCTGGTTGAGTTAAAGAAAAGGCCAGTCTTTCAAAAGTTCGAAATTATGCGGAAAATTCGTGTAAACCGCCTATACAGAAAAAGCCTTTTATCGCTGTACTCACGTTTAGCGAATATCCAGCCCGAAATGGAATTGTAAGTTTAGTTTAGTTTTTGGCTAAAATACGGCATAAATTTCCAGTCAATAATTGTTTTATTCATTAGAATACCACCAGAGAAATGGGACAGGGCAACTACACTGAGAATGAAAGAAACCTTAAAAAGATTAAGTCGACCAAAACCAGATTTTTCCAAACCAAAGACGAAAGCAAAGAAACAGAAATCAAAAACATACACATTAAGTGCACCGAAAGGGGTCAATTTTAAACGTTTGGCCAAATTAAGTAAACCACGAAAATATGTCAAATGTGATGCCAAACAATGGTGTTTAACAAAATCATTAAAAGACTATACGCCAAGCGATAGAATATTAAAGCTATCGAAACCAAAACAATATGAGTTTAGTGTGATCAAGAATGAAATTGAAGCCTATAGAGTAGATCCATTAGCTTTAAACTATAAAGGTAACTAATATATATTAAACCTAACAGAATTACAAAAAAAAAAACGAACAACAAATTAAAATCGAAATTTCATTTCTTTTTTTTTTTAGCCACTGGAAGAATAAAAGAATTAGCAATGCCCCGTCAATTTAATATGGAAGCGTTGGCTAACATAGAAACAAAACCATTCCAAACAAAGCCGAACGCTTTAAAAGCCAAATGCTCAGAACGTACTCAGAAACTGGCTGAACCAAAAGAATACGAACAAAATCATATTAAGGATGATCCCTACGCAATATCACCGCGTGCATTGAAAGCTAAACCTTCTCCACGTATTTTGGAGTTAGCGCAACCAAAAAAAAAATCCACTAAATCTGATAAAGCCAAATAGTAATGGAAAGTTATAAAATGTTTACAAGAAAAAAAACCGTTATTTATTATAATTTTTTTTTTGTAAACATTTTATAATTTTTATATAAAAAAAACAATTATTTTTTCCACTTTTTTTTATAAACATTTTGTAACTTTTTTTTTTTTTTTGTTTTGTTTCTTAAATTCTAAAGGCAAATAAATGAAGGCACTCAATATCGTATAAAGTTTCAATGAAAATTATTTTTTATGCGAAATCGAATGCCATCACTTTTGCCTTACGTTTGTAAATGTTTTCGTAACTGTACATATGTATTTAAATTTTCTATAAAATTTTATGTTTTCAATTGTTTATGTAAGCGTGTGGCTTTCGTAAATTAAATGTTAATATTTTGTAAACTTTATTGTATGGCAACTCTTACAAAACTATCACACACACACATAAAGTTTAATTGTATTGTAAATGCTTATTTGAGTTAATAAATTAAATAAGTTCCGTTATTGTTATTGTGATATATCAAAGGGTCGTGGAAATATAGTAGGACAAAAGCGAAATGAAACTCGAGTATTGAATCCAAGCGATCAAAAGATCTTGATCGCCGTCAAAAGATCTTGTACAAGCGACATAACACTGCTATCTGACCATCACTTCACCATTCAACCACTCAACTGACTTGGGATTAAAATAGAAGTCGCAATAAAGATAGAGCTTATCAGGGTATAAGCCTAAAGGGTATAGCTTCCACGCCGTTGATGAGGTTATAATTTTTCAGTAGAATAGGACGATAGGTTTGATAAAGATAAATGGCTGGCTGATTTGGTAATTACATTAAAAAGTTATTTGAAAGTAATCGGCATTTGAATGATAATTATCTTAGGCTCAAAGGACAATAGATATATAATACGTATCGATTTAATCCGTAATGAAAAGGACTAGTTAACAGAACACCTACTTACAATCTTTTCGGCATTAATGCATTCCAGAAAGAAACACGTGAATGGTTTTCCAAGTAAGAGACAGGGAATTGTCTTTACTGAGATCGAACAGCATGCTAACATTTCACAGGGTATCAGGATTATGGCAGATATTATAAGGAGATATAGATTGAGAACCAAATCTATGGCTCGTCGCACTAAATCTGTTACATTCTGTTTTCTTTGCATCCATTTTCGCTAAACGAAAATCAATCTGTACATAGAAGTCATCGTAGTCTAGTAGTTAGTGTGTTGACTTATTAGACTTGAGGCCACGGCTCCAGGTGAAGCATCTCCAACAAAACGAAATATGAAAAAATATTTCTTAGGCTGATTTCACGCAAAAACTCTGATTGCAAATAAAATTGCCATGAAAATTTTCTCAAAAAATCTATCATTCGGAACCGACATTAAACTGTAGGTCCCGCCACTCATGTAACCTCATAGAAGAGTTGTAATAAATCGATAAAACATCGATGTTTTCTCAAAGTCCCTCACTATGGTGGTTTCAAATGTATAATAAAACACAATTCTAATGGCGATCGCATTCTAATATTTCGACAAAGTTGAATACTCTAAATGGACACTATAACTCTCTTCCTCCATTAGAGTGTCATTAATTTTAATGAAAGAAATCGAATTGGTCTTCATTGTACGAAATAAAGAATTCTTAGTTCAATACTATCGTATACGAAAAAGTATTCAATATTTAGAATTTCAGTAGTTTAACTCAAGGCTTTCAAATGTTGTTCAAAACCAATGCGTTTGCTTCTTGCTAAAGATTATTTGACATCAGAAATATTAGTTGATAATTAGCCTTGATTACAATTCTGTAAATATTTATTTAATTATTCTTGTGTATTATTGTTTACCGTTATTACAAACAGTGTCATGTATTTCCGTTACAAATTCAAAAAAAAACATGTGTTGTAAATAACCTTTAAAAAAAAACTTTTAGAAACAGTATGAGATTATTTAAACACACAATATTTATTTTACTTCAACTATACGTATTCATAACAATAAGACTTGGTAACATAATCCATTACGATTTACTATAAAAACCGTACAAAAACTAAACGAGCACTAAAAGTGAAACATTCGTTAACGGTATAACATACAATGACGTGCATTAAATTAATCGCTTTATTGGTCCTGATCATATGTTTAATGCCCGAACCTCAAGTATCGGCAAAATTTTGGCATAAATGGTGTAACAACCGCTGTTCTACGTATGAAAACACTATTTTCACAACAGATGGCACAGATTGTATTATACTACGTAACTCCTGCTATCTGAACAGAGAAAATTGTCAACGTCGCCGTTATGGTCTTCCCGGTATTTATATTGAATATTGAAAAGTAAAGAAAATCATAATATCGTTTTGTTTGAAGGTTTAACGGTCACTTCCCAAACATATTGCCAGGCTAGATGTCGAACGACTTGTGGTACAGAAAAGTCACCAGTATGTGGTGAATATCGTGGCACCTATACAACATACGATAATGATTGTTTATTGATAAAAGCTGCCTGTGATAATGCACAATGTAAGACAATCTCTAATATACAGTTTCATTACAATATATTTTAAATTACAATTTTTTTTTGTTATTTTTTTTTTTTGACAGCCATCGTAAAGGTATACAATAGTGCCTGCTCCACACAGGGTTAAAAATAATAAAATTTTCAATTTATTTTGCTTTTAATATTTTCTGTACAATTGTCGTAACTTCTAAAATCCCAATCCTGGATAAATTGAAAATAAATACGCCTCGCTACAACCTAATAAAAAAAATACTATCATTTATGGAAAAAATAATAGGGACACGCGGCTCTGAAAAGCATGCAATGAAGTCTGTTTTCGGAAAAAAGAAAAGTAGGTTAAAATAAAATATTAGCGAAAAAAATGGGAGCATAATCGTTAATTGTTTTTAAATGCTTGGCAAGAGTTCAGACATTTAAAACTAGGCCCTGATGTTCCTTACAACAGATACAGAAGAAAGGAATTTAAACTTATTTAAACTTATTCTTGCATATTAGGAGCTCTAGTTCACTTGATGATGAGAAACGAATGTGATATTTTTCATGGGTTAGCTTAAGCTCGAAAGGAATGGAGTTTCAAATTTTATTTTAGGTTACCACCAGGAGAATCAGAGTTACTCAACTGACACCAATAGAAATGGATTGAACTCCTTAGAACAGTTAGGTAATGTGGCATATGTTTTTTTTCCTACTAGAACTGATAACTCTGCTGCCAAAGCCAAGAAACAAACTTCTTTGATTGCAAGAATTGAAGGAGAATTACTGGATTACGAAGCATGATGAACATGACATCTAGTCTAACGAACGATCAGGCGGGATATAGAGCAAACCAATCCAAAGTCGATCACGTCAAAAGGTGATCATAATAAAGGAACAGTCTGTTAAACAATGATCACCGCTATACATGTGCTTTATAGATTTTGAAAAAGCATTCGACACAGTGAAATACAAAGTAAGCTTGAATCCTAATGAAAAGCAACAATTACGTGACGAAAGGAACAACAATTACGTGACTAAATTTGGGTAGAAAAAGATGTGCGGCAAGAATGCATTCTACTTTACGCTGTAATAGCTTATGTGCCTCTGAAGAACAGAGGAGCTACATGGTGATATTGAAAGCAATATCTAAGGGCTAGCAGATGCCGATAATGTCTACCTTTAAGATTCATGCGTCTGCCTTTTCACATATAAACACGTGGACATCACTGACATGCTTACCGATATTGAACAGTATGCTACGCTAGCATGCTTACCCATAAACATATTCAAAGCCAAGGCTTAGGTGATAACCCATAAGTAATAAACCATTGAAGGATTTGAACTAATTTTATTATTTATGCAACAAATGTACCAAAAGTGGAACAGCTGAATACATCTTCTCTCGAGAGAATACATTAGAGTCTAATTAGGCACACTAAGATTAGAATATTTAACGCCAGCATAAAATTAAGAACTGGGAAACGTAGAACAGCAAAGAATTGCTAGCCTTACAAGCTAACTCATGCGTCCCAGCTGAATATAATCAATAACGCAGTAACAGGAGCAGTTATGATTGGATATCCAACACAACAAGTGGATGAGGACGTTCAGTTCTAGACTGAAGTAGTTGCAGAAACTCTTTAGATAATTCAAAATGGAAGGAATTCGTTAAGGCCTTAAATTCATCCACGAAACCATGAGCGCATTGTATTTAAAATCGTATCTTATTTTATTCCATATTAACATCGAATAGCGTACAAATTTAGCAAAAGTTCTAATAAAATATGAAATGTTAACGGTATTTTGTTTTTCTATACTTTTTTTAATCATTTATTTAATAATTATTAAAAGTACACAAAAAATTTACGAAATTTACGAAATCAAATAAAATTTATAAACAGACAAAAATAAACTGGAAATCTTAAGACTTAATGGGACAGGCCCTATTACGAACGTTAAGGATGGCTACAAAAAAAGAAAAGAAATTGAAATTTAAAATTTAATTTAACTACAGGGGACTCATGAATTACCTTGACCATTTACACAGGCGGTTTGCAACAGCAAACATGCATTATCGTATTTAGTATAGGTGCCACGATATTCACCACATACTGGTAACTTTATTGTACCACAAGTTGTCTTGCACATAGCTTGACAAGCTTCCTTAGTAGTAAGAGACAAAGCTATAAAATTTACAATTAATTATTATTAGATTACAAAAACAAAAAAGTCAATAATTACTGCGTAGGCCTTTGATGAGACGGTTACAGTTTGCATCAAGTAGATAGCAGTCATTACGAATAACAAAACAATCTCTGCCATCTGTAGTGAAAATTGTGTTTTCATCCGAAGGACAGAGCTTATTGTTTTCACATCCAACCGGGATTTTGTCCTTTGCTTGAGAACCAGGCATCAAATACAAAATAGCGACAAGTAAAGACAATAATTTAATGCACAACATTTTGAAGGTTTCTTACGTTTGATCACTTAAAGCCAAATATTACTTGGCTTTTATAGGACTATTGATTAGCTTAAATATATAACATATGCATTTTAATAAATACGTAAATAAATATTTAATAAATAATACAACAACAGTTGTTAATGAAAACAAAAGTACATATATATACGTATGTATGTATGTACATATCATATATTATTTTTTGGCTAAAACAATTAGAGACGTGTTTGCTAGGGAGATAGACAGTTAATATGTATTGGTCCAAAAAGTAAATATCATAGGTTCCTTTAAGTTCGTGTTTCTGTTTTCAAATGCGTATTTAGTACACACTTTAAATGGAAACAAAGAAAATTAAGTCTATCATTTCGGAACAATAGTAAAATATGCATGTGGAAAATATTTGATTCACGAGAAAGTTCGCTTACAAATATAATATCTCCTGTAAGATTTATTTTATCAGGTAAAAAATTGATATTTTAGGTTTCACTTTATTGAAAGACATTATTAATATCAGTTTAGATCAGATATGTACGTATAAAAATTTGTGAAAATTCGAAACATTATTATCGTATTTTACATTTCTATCATAAATAGAATAAGAATACGTAGCAGGTTGTTGTAGAAGTTTAAGAAATTTTGACGACAAATAGCAGCAAAGTGATTCGCTTCTTTTCGATCTGATCATGTCAATATGATCAAGCAGTTATTGAAAAATTCGATAAAATGGAAAAAAAATTCCGTTAGACTTGCACATAAACAATGTGCACGTCCCTAGAGATTTAAGCATTAACCAGCAAACATTTATTAACCATTTGAAGAAAACCAGTCACAAAGTATCGTTCTCAGCTAAATGAACAAATTTTTTTTTTGTCAATCCTTGCAGTGAAAATTAAAACACCAATATTTTCATAATAATCACTGGAATGTAGTAGAATGCTTAGGAAAGTTACATAAAAATTCAACTTTTTTTATTTTAATTTCAATTTTTATTTGCTCTCCACTCAACCAGTTACTACTAAAAATATAGACAAAACAATACACAAATTTGATATAGAAAGGAGACTCGTTCATGAACTCCCAAATGGAGTGTAACCTACTCAATTATTATCAAAAACAAATGCCCACAAGTTCGATTAAGTTGTTATCAAAATGTTACATTAAAGGATAAATCTGCTGTTTTCGAAATTCAAAATCAATGGAAATTTAAACAACTTTTCCAATCTCGACAGAGATGATGAGAGACTTATGTTGTACACTTTATATTAAATTAATTTACATAATAACTAAAGACACCATAGTACATGCATATACTTTTGGTTTATTTTTAATAAATTAATTTATTTTCCATTAAAAACAAATGGCCCAGTTAATATACAATAGAATATACGTAGATATGTTATTCACTTAATTCTATTTTTATTATCGTCATTTATTAGACTAATAATTTAACAGGCTGTACAAATAACAAAAATAACAAAAAGAAAAATAATTGAAGGACTGTAAAACAATTGTCAAAATAATTTTTAACAATTCTATTTACAATTTCTAAACGTCAAATTCAATATAAAATAATACGCAGCACTACTTGTATAAGCAAAAAAAAATTTTATTGATTTCATAAATAATTCACTTTTAAAAATCAATAATTTTATTTTATAAGATTCTATAAGAGAAATAGATCGTTAAGATCAGTTAAGAGCCTGTATTGGCTACAATTTCTATTAAGATTTTAACATTTTCATTACGTGATACCCCTGAAAGCTTAATCTACGAAATTTGTTAAGTAATTAAATAAACACAACAAATAATAGTGAAATACAAATACAAATACAATAAATATTATTGTATCTTATTAAGATTTAATCTTTTCTTTGACTATATTTATTTACTTTAATAAATATTATTAGTATGTTCAATTGTTAAACAAATTAAGACAAAATTTTGTATATAAAAACAAACATTCTTTGCGAGATAGTCATCTTATTTTATTATCAAACTTTTTCAGATCTTCTATGCATACTTTAAAATGCCTTATACTCCGTATTTCTGAAAATTTTTAAAGGTAGAGATCCTGCACACCACTTCCCATAATAACAAAATTACATAAAATGGTTCTTTCAAACATTATTAAGCCTATTATCGTAAATAATTTCAAAATACATAAAATAAGTACGATTTCGGGATTGCACCTTCCCACCTATAGATCAAATGCTTCGTTTAACAAACATAACAGATGTATGTCCACCATTAGACTGGGATTAAAATGCTTATGATCCGGCAAACTGATTCACTGTTGTTACTACACACTGCTAAAACCTCATTAGAACTTTGACTTAACCGTGTTAGATAATAAGCGGTCAAAACTCAAAACAAAAATTCGAAAAAACTACCCCAGGGTAATATTTTAGGTCCCATATTATATATCCTGCATACAAGTGATATTCCGGAAGATGTTAATAAGTACAACAATTTTAGCACAGCAATTGTTCTGTAGCCGACACGAAGTTCCTGAATTTACACAAAATTAGCGAATTGAACTAAAGCATAGCAAGACGCTTTAAATCATTTCGTGTCAGAATTATTGCTTTCGAATAGAAATACACAGGAATTTTTTAAAGAATTTTCTCCACTGTGTTGCCAAAAAAAAAAGGACAAAAATTATCGACATAGTGCATAAGGTTATTGAAAACCTATAGTAATTTTGCTTCTGGAAGAATATATAGCAAATTAAACTTAGTACCTTAACTTTATCCAGTTCAGATATGAGAGATTTTTCTCTTTCCAGTGTTAAAGTTATTGTAATTTTTAAATTTCAAAAAAAAAACAAATCCATTGCCTTCAAACGATTAAGTCGAATATATCTCGTATAAATAAAACCACTTACTATTTATTATTTGAATAATTATTGTATTTTTTAACTTTTTCTTGCTGTAACATTTTGCAAATTTTCTTGTTATTGTTATTTTAAAGTTTGCATACAGTTTGAGACAATTACATGTGTGTATGTGTATTATATACAGCGTTATAAGATAAATAATTTATAATAATAGTATAACGCTCATTAAATATTTTCCTATAAACAAATATATAAAATCGCACTGTTCCAATGAAAAGAGCAATTAAAGAGGGGGACAATAAATTAATAAAAAAAAATAAAAAATACATTTCATGAATAAACCAAACGGAGGGCATAATAGGACAAGAGAATACTATTGACTAAGCTTAAGGGAGTAATAAAGGATTTTTTTTTTTGGATTTTTTAAATAAAATATTCGCCAAATTAATACTCAAAGGATTGCAAATTAATATTAAAAGATAAAATTTAAATAAAAATTGTCAGCATCATCCACTAACAAAAGAAAAAGACTGATTAACTGCTTGTTTGTTGTCTAGGAAAGTTTAAAAACAAATAGCCATAAATTGCATCTTAGTTTAAGAATGATAATGTCCATTTGTATTCACATTTCTCTGCACAGCTTTAACAACAGCTTTAACTTATTATTTGGTGTTGTTTTAAAAGAAAGTAAACTTAAGCATCTTTATTGTCTGTGTTGTTTGTGAAAGCTTTTTAATGAATGTTGGCAATAACGGCACGTGTAAAATCTTGAGTAGTGGCTTGACCGCCCAAATCCTTGGTTCTTACTTTGCCATCCTTAAGTACACGATGCAAAGAGTTTTGAATCAATTCACTGTAGGTAGGCAAATTAATATGACGCAACAATTTAGTACCGCACAAGAACATAGCGGTGGGATTTGCAATGTTTTTGCCAACAGCTTCGGCGAATGTGTGACGTGCACCCTAAATTAAAAAAGAAAGGTTTAAAAGAAATGCAATGATAGAAAGTTTAAAAATAGTACTTACAGGTTCAAAGACTACAGTTTCAGCGGAGTAAGAAGCACCAGCTACAACACCAGCACCACCGACCAAACCAGTAGCTAAGTTATCAACAATGTTACCATACAAGTTTGGAGTCACCATAACATCAAACTAAAATTGACAATCAAATTTTTTATAGAAACACCGACAACGAAATAAGTTATGTAAAGAAAAACTTACTTGATGAGGATGCGATACCATTTGCATGGTAGTGTTATCAACAATCATTTTCTCGAATTGTATGCGGGGATATAATTTGGCCATTTCTTCGCATGATTTCAAAAACAAACCGTCACCCAACTTCATGATATTGGCCTTGTGTACGGCAGTAACCTTCTTGCGATTATTTTTGGTGGCATAGTCAAATGCAAACTTAGCAATACGCATTGATTTTTTGGCAGTTATAATCTTAAGACACTCAACAATGCCGGGCACCGATTCATGTTCCAAAGCAGAGTACTCACCTTCAGTTTGTTCACGAATAATTACGGTATCAATATTCTTATGGCGTGTCTTAACACCGGGCAAACTGCGTACATGTACAACGTTGGCATACAAATCCAATTCGTTACGTAGTTTCATGTTGAGTGTTTGCAATTCACCAGCCACACTGTAGTCGGGAGTAGCTAAAATGCCCTGAAATTTCGTGCAAGAAGAAATTTTATTATTAAATGGTTTATTTTTCAAAGATACCTTAACGTTATAGGTCCATTGTCGATTTTTTTTTTTTTTTTTTATTGGAAAACTTTTACATACATACATACACACATGTAATTCCACCATTATTACAACTAGTAAATTGTAAATTGCAATTTAAATGCAATTAAAAAACAGTGGATAAAAGCATGCAGAACTATTTGATAAAGGCATCTGATACTTGAAAAATGTTATTAAAAATAAAACAAATGCTTCTATAATAGAGACTCAAATGTCAGAATGCACTTCTGTTTCACATATTAGCATATTGCATACTAGTTTGTTGTACAAAGTGAACTATAGAGCATATTGGAATTCAGTGGCTCGATGTCTTTCAATTAAGCATCAGAATTTAAACAATTAAATTGAATATAAGGCCTTAACGCTATAGACCAATTGAGAAATTTGTTTAATGTAATCAATTAGCAAAACGTTAATTAATAAAAAAAATATTCTATCTTCAATAACTCATAAATATTTTACTATTTAGTTTCACATTGGTATTCGCCTTATTTAATAATTTATTTACTCACCTTAATACAGACTTTATTCTTTTGAATGGAAGCTACTACATCCTCCAATTTAGCACTCAAAACGGGGTTCACTTCAGAAAGAAAGTAAGATTCAAAATCAACAGGTACATCGGCACCCTTTAATAATAAGAGAGTTTTAAATTTAATATTAAAAAATTCAATAAATCTAAACAAAATGTTCGAATTTACCTTGAAAACTTCTTGTAATGCATAAACCAATTCAGGACCAACACCGTCACCGGGAATTAAAGTGCAAGTTGTTCTATTACCGCCATGAACTCCGGGATCCTAAAATATGCCAGTGTGTCATTAAATGCATTTTAACATGCTCACAAACTATAGATACTCACGCTATTGACAGCGGCTGTGGTATGAATGGAACGTGCTGCAGTGGTTTGTAGACCCTATATTTTTTAATTAAAACATATAAGAATTTATTAGTATTTTAATGAAATAAATCTAAACATGTATATCAGCTCGGTATAAAGGATTATAACCTCAAACGGTTAGTTTTGAGAATTTTATGTCTACTTTGAGACACATATTTTCCATTTAGACAGAAAAAAATGTTTATGTAAGCGGTTGGATTTTAGCTCGTCTACTTACTTGCATCAATGTACGTCCAATTGATTTAGCTAGCATAGCCATATTGTTGGTTTTTAATTGAGTATGGGTTTTTTGCAAATGCCGTAAATTACTGCAATAAATGAAAATTTTAATTAATACGAAATTTTCAATTTTTTTAAACTGTAGAAAAAATTTGCAATATTTCACTCTACCTTCCTTCCCTACAGCAGCTGTGAACTGTCAAATGGCACAGAGTTGTAAAAAGTTGTAATATATATTTTAGAAGTATAAAAACAGTATTATCAACTTTAGATCCCGTGTTTCCAATTGTTATTTGTGGTAGCACCGGTTCATCATATATAAATGACACCCGCCACCCTATATAATTCATATTTCAATGACTCCACTAATGTAACCTGTAACTCGGTAATACCGTGCATGTTTTGCAGTACCGGTACTTGTAGCGAATTTTAATTTATTCACCATGCTGGAGAAATTTACCATATTTCTCAAACCCTCCACTAAAATTCACCAGAAGTAAATTCACCATGTTTTAGAACTCATCACTTATAAAAAATGAAATTTTTTTATTTTAGCCATCGGGGGAGTTTTCTAACACCAGCGGTCTGTCCGCCGGTGGCACAATTCTTCACTTAACAAACTACCATGAGGAAAGATCTCACTTAAACACATTTTTTCATACTGTATATTATTAACCCGACGCAAGCGCACATCTTCCAACCAATCAACAATGTTTTCTGGAAACCCCTGACCTTAATTTTTATTTATACAAACAGGACGTGGAAAAAGAATGTGTGAATTATGAACGTAGGTGGATTTGGCTCGTTTTTTAAAAGACCAATTTGTTTTCAACCCGCTTTCTTCTGACCTTCAATAAATACGGCATCATTATTTG